>CAUYQV010108870.1:0-16728 GCA_963574575.1 Galagoides demidoff
CTGTGGTCCCAGCTACTTGGGAGGCAGAGGCAGGAGACTTGCTTGAGCCCAGGAGTTGGAGGTTGCTATGAGCTATGATGCCATGGCACTCTACCCAGGGGGATAGCTTGAGGCTCCGTCTCAAAAAAAAAAAAAAAAAAAAGATTATTTGTGTCTGAGAGTGCCACAAACTATATTGTTATGAACACATTCTGAACTCAAATGACTTAGAAAACGACTTTTACAAACCAGCTTCTTCTCGTTATTAGGCAGCAAGCCATCATGGCATTATGCACTATGCAGCCCAAACTTTGTTAACGAAAAAGTTATAATCTTTAACTGAGTTTTACTCTGAAAATTCACATCCTAGGCACTTTTTCCTATTTTAAGTTTGTTTTTCTGCATCTTAAAAATGTTAAAGATGTTAGAGCTTATAAACTGAATTTTTATTAATAAAAAATGTAAATGTCTTATGATAATGATGTTACATGAGCAAAAGTGCTGGGGTGGTGTTTTTGAAGCACAAAAGAAAAAGATGGATTGCTTTGCTGCATGTTTGCTCAACTCCAGCACTTAAAATTCTGAGCTGAGTGAGTCCTTGGTGTGAGGGATTGTTCTATGCATTATAGGATGAACGGTCTGGTCTCCTACTTCCTGGATAATAGCAGCATAGCCATCCCACTGTGACGTGCAGAACCCTTCAGACAGTCCAAGGTCCCTGAGCTCTGTGTGTGTGCACGTGTACATGTGCAAGAGAACGTGTGCCAAGGGAGCAGGTAGAAAACCACCCTTTGTTTGAGAAGCATCATTGGCTGTTAGAAGATTAGCAGATAAAGACATTGATGCTGGTCTATTAACAATATATTTGCAGGCTTGGCTCCTGTGGCTCAATCGGCTAAGGTGCCAGCCATGTACACCTAGGGTGGCGGGTTTGAGTCCCCAGCCCAGGCCCGCCAAACAACAATGGCTGCAACCAAAAAATGGCCGGGCGTTGTGGCGGGTGCCTGTGGTCCCAGCTACTTGGGAGGCGGAGGCAGGAGACTCTCTTGAGCCCAGGAGTTGGAGGTTGCTATGAGCTGTGATGCCACGGCACTCTACCCAGGGGGATAGCTTGAGGCTCTGTCTCAAAAAAAAAAGAAACAATATTATTTGCAATTTATCAAAGCTTTAACATGTAAGCAGATGATTTTCTTCCTTTCAGTGGGTATTGCAGCAGAAACAGGAAATCATCATTTTCTCAATAATTTACTTTTTAGAGTAAAAGACTGGGAGACAAGGCTGCATGCAGGGGCTTGAAGGTCAGATCCGGGTGTGAAAGTAAAGAACCCTCGAACAGAAGCTAACTGGTGAGGTGGATAACCGCAGGCTTGTCAGCTGTCCATGCCATGTTACTTGAACTTTGGCTAATTGTAATATCATTTATATTGAAGTTTTAAAATCTCCCATTCTTGAAACCTCCATGACAGTTCTGAAACAAGCATGTAAAGTATGAAAATTGGAGGGAACCCAGTTCTAAGAATTATTAACCAAAATCTGAGCAAAAGTCAGCCCTTTGGCCTTGACTCTTCCCCCACCTCATTAGTATGACCACAAAGATCCACAACTGCCTCCTCCCACTCTCTTTCAGGCGTGCTCACTCCTCCCTGAGCGTGTCCTTTCCCTTTCAATAAAAAGCCGTCTCTTTCTTGGCTTACATGGTCTTGAAATTCTTTTCCCCAGCAAACACCAAGAACATGGAAAAACCTCCCCTTGGAGGATGGAGGCACATTAACTGATCTCTATGCCTGCCTGGTCAAAGACGGGAGTATCTGACCTGTTATCAAAAGTGCCCCGATATTGCTGCCTGTTGGGTCTCTTAGCCATGTAACTTAAAGAACAACAGAAAAGATCCCTTCTCAGGCCCAGGGACATCCAATCTTTTCTCTGCTGCACCCTGGAAGAAGAAGAATTTGTCTCGGGCCACACATTAAATACACATATAGTTTTTTGTTTTGGTTTGTTTTGGTTTGGGTTTTTTTGGTGGGGTTGGGTTTGAACCCACCACCTCCAGCATATGGGGCTGGCGCCATACTCCTCTGAGCCACAGGCGCCACCCTAAATGCACATATGTTAACAAAAGCTGATGAGGAAAAAAAAAAAGTCTGTGCATAATTGCTGTGATATCCAACACTATAAGTAAGCAGAAGTCTTCACATATCTGCATGTGGCTGTAGGGCTGCTGTTTGGACACCCCTATCGGCATAATCCTTGTACCGCAAATCAAACTGCACTAGCTTACTAAAGGAAATAAGTTCATCATTTGAGACCGAGATGAAATTAAGCTGGTAAACCATAAACTGTGAGATTGGTTAGTGTGTCTCTGGCCCTCTTGCCAACACTGTGAAGCAGGTGCCCGTGGGCAGTGGTGTCATGTTCTGGTACACAAAGGAGACAAAGTACCTTTACAACAGAGTGGCATGACAACATCCAGACTAGAGTAACAATATGTCGATGTCTAAATTATACTACGTGTGAAAGGTATCGGCAAAATTAAAGTGTGATGTCTTCTTTCAAATCTGATTCCCAATATTCTCACCTCCATGGAATATTCTAAAATCTCAAACTTGAATCTGCATACCATCTCCTACACTAAACACTACTCACTCATAGCAGTTATTATATTATAAAGGTATATTTTCTATTGCTTTTTATTACACTGGAAACAACTTTAATATCCAGGACTGTGGCCTATTTGACTCAAAATATTGACTGTGTAGTCACTGCTGAAAACGATGAATGTAATTAATGACACAGAACATCTAAGCAGAAGTAGAACCTCATATCAAACAATAAGTTAAACTAAAGAGCATATTGAGACGCTAAAATATAAAAGCCACAAGAAAATAATTCCATGTCATCGCGATATTCACCTGTATTTGAGAGGCTAGTGTTTATTACTACTTCTTTTTCATAGTGTATTTCAAAAAGTGAGGCCTCATATTTCCTTTCCTTTACACCCATCTCTTAATTTCTCTTTGTCTAGGATCCAAAAACAGAAAATAGTCTCAAGAAATGAAATATTTCTGTTCATTCCTTTTGCATGAGATTCTAGAATATCATTTACCAAACAGGAAAGTATCATCTGAGTATAACTACATGGGATGAGTTACACATCTTTCTATCACAGGATTACTGTAAACTTTTATTATCAGGGAATAAGGCTCTGTAAAGTAGCAGCTGAAACAATTCTCCAAAGTACATGTCATCCTTTTTCTGCTGAAAAAATAGCCCTTTAACCATTTTTTTTATTAAATCATAAACACATAGATCGTGTATATATTAATGCATTTATGGGGTAGAATGTGCTGATTTCATATAGAATTAGGAATGTTTATATCACACTGGTTTTAAATGTTTGTATTAAAAAACAAATCAAAACATTTTCCAAATATAACATATATATATATATATATACACATACATCTCTCTCTGTATAGATATAGATAGATGATAGATAGATAAATGTGTGTGTATTACATACATAACTTTATTATATAATTATATTATATATATATATATATAATGTTATTGAGATGAGTTGTTCAGTAACAGCACTGACAGGGAAGTTTCTTTTTAAGTTGGTGCCAAAGACTGTGAAATTTGTATTGATGCAAAACTCAGCTTGTGGACTTAAAAATTTGAGACTCAGACTCATAATTTATTAAAAACGCTTTTGTTCCAGGAAATGTGATGAATAATCCACTCTTCAAATGCACGTGAATTATATCCAGTCCTTTTTTTTTTTTTAGCAGAGACTTCTGCTGAATCCACATGAATGCACCTTATGTATATTTAATAGAGAAGCAGGTTGCTTCACGCAGATATTCTCTGAACATAGATAAAATGAATAGCACAGTAACAGAATGAAAGATAGCTGTCCCGCAGAGTTGACTGGAAAGAGATCTGAAATGATACGGGAAGAACAAGCTACAATGAGGGAATCTAATCAAGGGAGAGGACATCACATAATAAGTTGAAAAGCTGGATGGATATTTAAGGTAACAGGAAGAACAACTCTGACTTAGTGAAAGCAAAGCAACTTCCTTAGACTAGACAATTTTTACCAGAGTTCAAAATCATCATATCTAGAATAAACAAGTGAGGGTAGTTTTTAATCACGTAATAGGAGGTTCAGAGGAAAATATTTAATTCTGGAGTAAAAGGAGAAACATCAATAAGAAACTAGACCCCACTGGTTCAAAAGAAACACATAGTTGTTCAATATGACTAAATTTATATATATGCTACTTATTTCCTGTAATTCCCTTGGCAGAAATTATACCTTATACTCTTGGTTGATTTTTAAATAAAGTGTAGAATGACATTCCAAGGAGCAGGGAGATTATGTAGATGTGAAGAGAGGATTTCATGTTTAGGGGACAAGTCCAATAAAAAGGTCTTCCATAAATTATTTGAACGGGAACAAATATGCCCATCAGAAACTTTTTTTTTTTTTGAGACGGAGCCTCAAGCTATCCCCCTGGGGTAGAGTGCCATGGCATCACAGCTCATAGCAACCTCCAACTCCTGAGCTCAAGCGAGTCTCCTGCCTCTGTCTCCCAAGTAGCTGGGACCACAGGCGCCCGCCACAATGCCCGCCCGGCCATTTTTTGGTTGCAGCCATCATTGTTGTTTGGTGGGCCTGGGCTGGGGATTCGAACCCGCCACCTTAGGTGTACGTGGCTGGTGCCTTAGCAGATTGAGCCACAGGCGCCGAGTCTGCCCATCAAAAACTTAACCTTTTCCTTTAACAAGAATGGAATGTCATCAATGTCATCACATGTAAAACATATTGGAGGGTATATAGGTGAGTACCACTCAATTCCACATTTCTTTACTTCCATCTAATAAAAATTCTTCTGCCTTTCTAATAAACAGAGAATCATATCTCAATGTTTGGGAGATGGTGGTTCTGCAACCTTGCTGTGGTAGTTTAAGGACATTGAGAAGTCTGACTTAGAGCATCCTGGCCAAAGATACTTACCTTCAACTTCAGGGTGTTTGCAGGGAAGGTTGGTAATTTAACATCTCAGAAGTCTTTTGTCCAGGTGGAGTCTGACTGTAAATGTCAAACTTCCCCAGCTATACCTGTGGACATTCCTGCTTTCAGTGTTTCCATTTTCATAGCATCTTCTATGGACACTGAACCTACTCTCTGTTACTGTGAAAAGCTGAAAAATATAAACCTTACTTCCAGATTAGGAAAAAATTCTAAAAATAACAAGAGTAAGAACTTTATTTTCCTTGATAAAACACAAAACACATAGATCAAAATGTGGAAGCTTTGGAAACTTTCATTTGAGTAAGTTTATCCTAGGTATTGTTTAACATACCTGCTAAGTTCACAGACTTGCCACCATGTGCTTCTGTTGGCAGCACCATCTAAACAGTGCTGGTTTCATAACCTTGGTATATCAGGGTCTCACCGCTGTGCTGGTGTCAATGTGTGGCAGTGTCTTGCTAAGTGGTGTTCCTTGTTATTGTTGTGGGTTTTTTATGTTGTCTTGAGAATGTCAGAGCTTAAATGAGAGCAGTGAAAAAACATTAAATTTCTTGTTAGACTTGGCAAGAGTGGAAGTGAAATCAGGGACACGTTAGTCAAAGTTTGTGGAGATAATGCCATAAAAAAATGGCAGTGGATTCAATTCCCCCCTTTTTCTGGGCGGAAGAGAAAGCATCCCTGATGAAGAGGTCAGGTTAGCCAGCAGAACTGATGAAACCATGGCAAAAATTCATTGAATTGGACATTTAAATCATTGTTGACTGTAAGTAGAGCAGAGCAAGTAAACATGAATAGAGAAACAGCAAAATATTAACTGAAAATATTGGTATAGGAAAGGTGTGTGCAAAAATGGTCACAAAGGAGCTCACTAGTAAGCAAAGGCAAACAAGAATTGAAGTTTTCCAAGACCTTTTGGAGAGGCAAAACCATGTTCTGGGTCCTGTTATCACGAATAATGAAATATGGGGTTTCCACTGTGACCTTGAAACAATGTATCAAAGTGCACAGTGGAAGTCAACCAATTCTATACAACAAAATGTTCTGTCACACCAAATCCAGAGTCCAGTGATGCTGCTAAACTCTTTTGATATCAGAGGGACTATTCTTTATGAATTCATATCAACTGGACAAATAATTAACCATGTTTACAATTTGGAAGTGCTAAAAAGGCTTCATGAAAAAGTTAGATGTCAGTTGAACTTTTCACCAGCAACTCATGGCTCTTGCATCACAACAATGCACCAGCTCACACACCACTGTCTATGAGGGAGCTTTTAGCCACTGCCACTAAACAAATATGTGTATTGGAATATCCTCCACACACACCTGATCTGGCCCTCAGTGACTTTTTTCATATATTATTTCTAGATTTAAAATCTGACCCAATATTTGAGTGGAAAATTGAAAGAAAACTAAAAATTAATACTGCTTTTGTCATGCTTATTGGTGTGATATATTTAGCTACTTTAAGTTTACATAAGTTTTAAGAAGAAATCTTAATGGTATGAAATTTTGGTGTAAAATCTTCTGAAAGAAGAATAATCAATAGACCATTTAAGAGCCCCTATCTGCAGCATTTTTCAAATACATACTAAAATTTAAGAAAAATAGAAAGCATTTTGTTTTTAGATTTGGGAGTTAGGAAGTTACTATGTTTCTTTTACTAATGTGTTAAATAATCTTTAGAGAATTAAGTTACTGAAACATTTCTCCTCAAGTGGGAAAAACATTTCTTCTTTCTTTGTTTTTTTTTAGAGACACAGTCTCACTATGTCACCCTTGGTAGAGTGCTGTGGCATCACAGCTCACAACAACCTCCAATTCCTGGGCTTAAGTGATTCTCTTGCCTCAGGCTTCCAAGTAGCTGGGACTACTGGTGCCTGCCACAATGCCCGGCTATTTTTGTTGCAGTTGTCATTGCTGTTTTAGCTGGCTGGGGCCGGGTTCAAACCTGCCACCCTTGTATATGGGGCCAGCGCTCTAGCTACTGAGCGACAGGCACCACCCAAGAGAGACCACCTTTTAAATACAATTTCTTATTTTTTATTTCAGATTAATATAAGAGTACAAATGTTTAGGTTACATTGTTATCATTTCTAAGGTGAAGTTGAAATTGTAGTTGAACCCTTCACCCAGTGTTAAAGGGTGTGCTGAACACCCTCACATTGGGCACTTTAGGTGAAATCCTGATAATTCCCTTCTCTCCTCTCACCTCTCCACCCTGCTAGATGATTTTAAAATGTACTACTGAATAGGAAGAACAGAAAACTCTGGAAATAGTTAGACCACCTAATTTAATCTGAGTTATGATTGTTTGGGGAAGATGGTGTAATTGAAACTGGTGATGTCTGGTCCTGCTGGCTGAGCATATACAGTTATTCCTCTTCAGTCCAAAGGTCTTCTTTCGTAATATTTCAAGGGTATCAGTTGTATTCTGTTTACATTTTTAATAACCTCAATAATTTCAGTTTATTGAAATAATGTTAGGAAATAATTTTGACAAGAAGAGTGGTGTGTTCATTAGGAGGAGAAAATTAAACTGCAGAGGGAAATAATTAAGAGGCTTTTAAAAATGAAGCTTTAAAATTTTTATTTACACAGATTCAGGGAGTACAAGTGACGTTTTGTTAAATGGATGTACTGTGTAGTGGTGAGGTCTAGTGTACCCATTGCACAGATACTGTAATTGCACCCCAGAGGTAATTTCTCACACCACACCCCTCTCCTACCTTCCCACCCTGCCACCCTGTGGGGCCTCCAACATCTATGATTCTACTATGTACAGCCACATACACTCAAAGTTTAGCACCCACTTAGAAGTGAAAACATACAGTATTTGATTTTTCCTTTCTGAGTTACTCCACTCAGGATAATGGTCTTCAGTTTTTGGTCTTCTACTGGCCCTCTATGGTCTTCTATTTTTATCGCTGACTAGAACTCCTTGTAATTCATGAAAATCCAGAGTCAATGTGGAAAAACTCCCCAAAACATAGAGGGTTACCAAAGCCCAAAGAAAGGTTCAGACAAGTCCAGCTTGATAAGTTAGATGATGTTGCCTTAGATTTCTTCTATTGTGTCTTTGTGTCCTCACAGTGAGACAAACAACAAGTTCAGTGCCCTGATCATACTACCTTGTGGAACCCAGGTCACGTTACTGGTATTACAATTCTCCACCAGGCAGAGATTTTAGTGCTACAATTAGCAACGGAGCAGTAGGACAACCCAAGCAACTCTGAAGTAGTCAGGGCTGGTTTGAGTTAACTGTTTCAAGGTGTCCAAAAAACTTCTCAGCACTCCCCACCCTGCTCCCCTGCCTCACCCCTGCTGCTCCTGCTTTGTGGTTATCCCGCTGTCCACCCAGCCTCCTTTGCGTGGTCATCCCGTGGTCTGCCCAGCCTCCTTTGTGTTGTCATCCCGCTGATCGCCCAGCCTCGTTTGCACGGTCATCCTGCTGTCCGCCCAGCCTCCTTTGTGTGGTCATCCAGCTGTCCGCCCAGCTTCCTTTGTGTGGTCATCCCGCTGACCGCCTAGCCTTCTTTGCGTGGTCATCCCACTGTCCGCCCCGCCTCCTTTGTGTGGTCATCCTGCTGTCCACTCCGCCTCCTTTGCGTGGTCATCCTGCTGTCCACCCCACCTCCTTTGCATGGTCATCCCGCTGACCACCCAGCCTCCTTTGCGTGGTCATCCCGCTGTCCGCCCTGCCTCCTTTGCGTGGTCATCCCACTGTCCGCCCAGCCTCCTTTGCGTGGTCATCCCGCTGTCCGCCCAGCCTCCTTTGCGTGGTCATCCTGCTGTCCGCCCAGCCTCCTTTGCGTGGTCATCCCGCTGTCCGCCCTGCCTCCTTTCTAACAGTTCTGCTGAGCACTCCAGGCTTGCATAGTGTCTCCTGGTGGGGTATCTGCTTTATTCCCTTTACCATTTATATATATTCCTTTTTTACATCCATGCCAACATTTATTATATTTTGACTTTTTCGATAATAGCCATTCTAACTGGGGTAAGACAAGATTTCATTGGTTTAATTTGCATTTCTCTGGTCATTACTGATATAATTGAACATTTTTAATGTATTTTTTTGTGTTTTGTTATTTTTTTCTTGTTCAGTTGTTTGAGTTCCTTGTAGATTCTGGATTTTCATTATTCATTGAATGCAAAGTTTCAGAATATTCTCTCCTTTTCTGTAGGTTACCTATTTACTCTGTTGATTATGTCCTTTGCTGTGTAAACATTACACAGCAAATTTATTTTAAAATTTATTTATTTATTTTTGTTTTGATGCCTTTGGTTTTTGAGTCTAAGTCATAAATTCTTTGTCTAGGCCAAGATCCAGAGAGCTCTTGCCAGGTTTTCTTCTGGAATTTTTTAGTTTCCCGTCTCACACTTAAGTCCGTCACCCATTAAAGTTAATTTTTTTAGTTGGTGACAGCTTTATCCTTCTGCATATGAATGTTCAATTTCCCCAGCTCCATTTATCAAAAACCTGTGTTCTTCCCTTTGCATGCTTTTTTACTTTGTTGAAGCTCCGACTCTGATATTTGATAAATAAGGTAATAGTCACAGTTTACAAAATCAGTGTACAAAAATCAGTAGCAGTTCCATGCATCAATAACGACTAAGGTGGGAACCAAATCAAGGACTCAATCCCATTGACAATACCTACAAAAAATAAAATAAAGTACCTCAGAATGTACTTAACCAAGGAGGCAAAATATATTTATGACAAAAACTACAAAATGCTGATGGAAGAAATCATAATCATAGATAATACAAATGTGTGGAAAAATGATCCCATGCTCATGGGTCATTAGAGGAATCCATATTGTAAGAGTGAACATACTACGCCAGACAATCCATAATTCAGTGCAGTTCTAATCAAAATACCACAGTCACGTGTCACCAGAAAAGAAATCCTAAAATTCACATGGGACCTTAAGGATCCTAAATAGTCAAAGTAGTCAAAGGAAAAAGAATAAATCTGGAGAAATCACATTGTATTACTTCATAGCATGCCACAAGGCCGTAGTAACAAAATCAGTATGGTATTGGTACAAAAATAGACACAAGACAGCTGAATCGATGGTCCACTATTAAAATGAAACTTCGGGCAGAAATTGGCAAGATGCTATAATGAAAAATGTGCCCTAATATCCCGTGGGGTTTTTGAGGCCTCTGTGATGGATCTATCATCCCTCCTTCCCTCTCACTACTCGCTCCTTCTCCCAACCCCCACCGTGTACTAGGTCATAAATTGTCCTTATATCAGAATTTAGCACATAGGATTCTTTTTTTTTAATTTCAGGCTCCTTTATTCCATAAGTATTTATAGAGCATCAACTATAGGCAAAACATTGACATAGTCATTGAAGATAACATTGGGACAAATATATCAATTTTATGAGGAACCAAAGCATTATGTTCAAATCAATTATGAGGTAAGTGTACTCAATACCACCACTCCTAGTAAAGTTGAAGATCCTAGCTAGTACAATTATGATAACTTAAAAATCCCAATGGTTTGTAAAAAAAAAAAAAAAATACAAATTTCATTACTTCCGAGTTACCAAGTTACTTGCAAGTTATCAAAAACAATAGAAAAATTCAGCAATATAGCTAACTTCAAAATAACTATACAAAATCAATTATATTCCTATGTAAAAAAGAATTGCAAAATAATATTAGAAAAAGAAAGATAGCATTGTATCAGCAACCAAAATATAAAGTACCTATCAATATAGCTTTAACAAGAGCTGTGCAATTTTTCTTGAATACATAATCATTTACTACTTGATTGTTACAGAATACACAAGACAAAGTACAAATAGCAAACAAAAAAATAATAATAATAATGACTAATTCTCACACAAACTGGATTTAATTTTGATCAACGTATATTACTTAAACATCAATTTTTAATTCAACCTATCAATATGTTGTTTATCATATTACATCCTTATTCATCAGTGAAATATGTCTATAATTTCCCCTATATAATAATATATTTTTTCTAATTTTACTGTCTGGGGTATCCAGACTAAGTAGAATGATTTTGAAGTATTTCTGTTTCTACTGTCTATAAGACTTGGGGTGATCTGCTTTTTTTTTAGAAATTATTTTTTACTTTCATTTATATATATTAGTCGTCTATTTTTTCTAGACTTTGGTAAAAACATAAGGAAAAAGTACGTAGGATTCTTGCTTCTCCGTTCCTTTCTTAAATTAAGGCTTGAACACGGTCAGAATATCTGTAGCTCCTTTGTACTTAACTTGCATGTGACCATGTAACTTATCCCCCTTTTCTGCTCTCAGTTCTGTCAGAGACCACATGCAAGTTTGTTTACACAGTCCCACATCTGGCAACAAACCATCAGATGCTTTTTTAGAGTGTCCTTCACTGTTCTTGGTGTTAAACAACAAAAACGTCAAGACAGTAGGAAGTGGAAAACGGAGACCAAGAGCTCTGATCGCAACTCCAGCTGAGAAACAAAACTGTTTGAAAAAATATTTAATTAACTAAATGTAGTTTCCAATAAAAAGGAAATTTTTTTATGCTCTAAAATTTGGGCATTGGTTTTATTACTGTTCATTAGAGCTGACATAAAATGTTTTGGGTAGTTTTCAAGTTTGGCTTTATGTCACTGAGCAAATTACCGTGTTTTTTCACCTTTCTTCTGGAACTAAACAAGATAATTTTAAAGAATCTGCTAATTTGGGTGATGATGTAAATAACTTTAGTTCTAACTTGGCATTATGAAGCAAAAAAACCATTGAGATTATTATTGAAAATTTCAATTTTATTCAACTGGCCTTCACATTATAGAACCTTAAATCAGTTGGGGAATGGAGCATTGAACCAATGCCAAAAAATAGTTGAGAGGTCACTTGTAATCAAGTCCAAGGATCTCAAATGCTGATCATAATTAAATTCTGGGTATTTGAAGTCTCTTTGTCAATTAAACAAAAGTGAACAATTTTAGGATCTGAAAGTTTTTTTTAAATTTTACTTACAAAACTATTTTTTAGTTTAGTCGAGGAAAACCTTTTTAGGGTTTTTGTGATACTAGAGATAATTGATGGGAGGAAAAAATATTTATTTATTCGCTTTCCAAAATATTATAAATAATGTCACATAGCTATTTGGCTGATTTTTATCTCTTTAGATTTCAATTAATTACGCTACAGCATCAGTGAGTTAAAACCAGTTCTTAAAACAGTACATAGTAAAATTTAGCATAAACAGCAATTTAGTGTAGGTTTAATTCTAGCCTTCAAAATTCCTTCATAACGATATTCATGAGGATGATTATTATAATCAATTGATTAATTCCTGTTATATACACTATATATCCCTTTCAAATGACACATACCTAGTCTTAAAGTTTTTATGTTAATTGTATCTCAAGTATATTGGTTTTTGGTAAAACATAGCACATTCAAAATTACTGCTATTTTATTTTCTTCTCCTTTATTTTCCTTATATGACTCTGAATTTTTATCCAGAGTTGAGTATTCAACAGTATTCATGCCAGGCATTTAGCTTATTTCAGGACGCCTCATTCTTGCTTGATGTTAATTAGAGATTCTCACACAGGTATTCTGTATTCAGCTACAAGATCAGTTCTTCACTTCTGCACATAATCTGCTGTATTCTATGGGCTTTTATTACATTTTACAGACACATTTATTGATCTTTTACACTGTCAGAGTGAAATGTAACCTTTCTTCTGAAATGATCTCTCTTTTAGGGTGGCACCTGTGGCTCAAAGGAGTAGGGTGCCAGCTCCATATCAGAGGTGGTGGGTTCAAACCCAGCCCTGGTCTAAAACTTCAAAAAATAAAACTAAATAAAATTAAATTAAAATTAAAAAAGATCTCTCTTTTACTGTACTGTGATATGATTCACCAGAGCTTACTTTTTGTGTTTACAAGACACGTAACCTGAAAATGCTAGAATGTTACATGCATATATTTAACATTTTAATAAAATTTTCTTTTAATAAGAGATAATATCAATTTCTTTCCTTACTATTTTATCTAACAATTTTTAAGAAAGTAGAAAATATATAGAAAGCGATATGCCATCTTAGGCCTCATCTATATTTATGAACAAGATTATTGGCCAGGCGTGGGGGCTCACGCTTGTAATCCTAGCACTCTGGGAGGCTGAGGTGGGAGGATTGCTTAAGCTCACAAGTTCGAGACCAGCCTGAGCAAGAGCGAGACCCCATCTCTAAAAACCTAACAGGGCATTGTGGAGGACACCAGTAGTCCCAGCTGTTCAGGAGGCTGAGGTAAGAGGATCACTTAAGCCTGAGAGTTTGAGGTTGCTGTGAGCTAGTATGCCATGGCACTCTACCAAGGGCAACTAAGTGAGGCTCTATCTCAAAATAACAAAACAAACAAACAAAAAGGTTATTTCCCCTAGCTATTACACATAAGTATTATGATGTGTTAGGCTACAAATCCCCTTTGTTAAATGTATTATAATTCAGTTTATGATAACTGAAATGATTATGCTTACATTCTATTTTTTATATTCGTCATAAGTAACAACACAGTTACTACCATACTGCAAATAAAGATAACTTGTTAGCAACATTGGTTTGTGTTCATTAATAAAATGATCACATGGTCTGTCTGTGCTGGGTCTTCAGTATGGCGTGCTGATTCAAACTCATAAGCAGTACAGCTGGTTTGGGGAATACTGTTGCCATGGTTACCCTCAGAAAACCATATGCTTCAGACTTTACTGATGCTTAGCAGGGTGGCTGCTGCACCAGATGTCTCTGGATGTGTGGTCTACCCACGGTCTGGGGTCTTTCCTTCATACGTTCACCGCAGAGGTTTCTTTCTGTTCTCTCCACTCTCATGTAGCTATAGGTTACTGGTGAGTAAGGAAGTGCTCAGCCTGTCTGGGTCAGCCTCAGGCTTTACAAGGGCTGTGTCTCTAGATTATCAAGGGCAAGGTCACTCAGGCAGCAGAGCTCAGATCTCCAGAGGGAGTACCTCCCTACTGATATTTTGATTTCAACTTATTGAAATGAAACGGATTCTGGACTTCTGCCCTCCAGAACCGCAGATGACAGACTGCATTTCTGCTGTTTTATGCCACCTTGTAGTAATGAGAGTCATCATAGGAAACTAATATCCGTGTGCGCTAGCAATCAAGCCCTGCCCCTCTAGAAGACCTTTATCTCTCCTTACCTTCAGAACCAGTTTCTGGCTATTAGATTTATGCTGTTGTTGTAAAGGTGGGAACAGCCCTGAAGATTTTTGCTTTGCAAGTCATGGTTTGTTGATAGCAGTGACATTGCTATTGTGAGCTGGATAATCCTCTGTGGTGGGAGGGGTGTTGTCCTGTGTGTCATAGTGTATTTAGCATCTGGCCTCTATCCACTGCATCCTGGTGGCATCAACCAAATTGTGATGACCACAGTACCTCCAGACATTGCTAAACAAGGCTAACTTGCTGCCACTTGAGAACCACTGTCCTAACTGGACGCTGTGTCCTTTTTTGCATCTTTCTTCTTTCACTCAACAGTATGTTTGTGGGGCATATGCCTGAGAATGCAGCTAATTATTGATTCTATTATTGATGGACATTTGGATAATTTCTTACTTTTTTATCACATGTAGTGCTCAATGAAATTCTAGTGCAACCCTTTTGCCAAACAGAAGTATGCATTTCTATTGGGCTTATAGCTAATGGTTAAACTGCCAAGCCAGATGACACAGTCTTACTATTGCAGTGGGTACATCTGGGTAGATTACCAAAAGAATTTACATGATAATCCTCTCTCTAGCAGACTGGTAAGAGGCCTGGTTACCCCATCTCCTCCGTAATGCTGTATGATCTATATTTTTTATTTTATCCATCTGTCGTGTATATTACTGAGATATAGTTTAAATTTCTCTGATGATCGTGTATTTGAGGCCCTAAGAGAAACCAGACTCAAAATATCACATAATAAGCCAGGGGCAGTGGCTTATAACTGTAATCCTAGCATTTGTGAGGCTAAGGTGGGGGGATCAGTTGAGACTAGGAATTCAAGACCAACCTGGGCAGAAAAGTGAGACCCCCCCCCCCAACTCTACAAAAAGTTATAAAAGCAGCCAGGTATGGTGGCACGCTTCTATAGTTCTCAATACTCAAGAGTCTCGAGTAAGTCTCTTGAGCCAGGAATTGGATGTTACAGTGGGCTGTGATGACAACACTGTGCTCTAGACTGAGCAACAGAACAAGACTCTGTCTCATAAAAAAACTTACCTAATAAACGATTCCATTCCTATGACATTTTGGAAAGTGAAAAACAACACAGTCAAAAAAAAAAATTGTGATTGCTTGGTGCTGGGAATTGTGGGAAGGTTCAATTATAAAAGGGCACACAAAGATTTTGGGGGGGGTGATGAAATAGATCTACATCTTGTTTGTGATGATGATTATGTGACTGGATACATCCTTTAAAACTCACAGAGCTGTCTAGTAATTTTAAATGTTTTCCTGTCCATAAGCAAAATTTCCAAGAAAATTATAGTAAAAACTGCTTCAAAGAACACATTCTTCTTTACCTTCAGACAATTAAAAATACCACTTAAATATATCCCGATATATTAATTTCTCATAATTCTATATTTAATAAATCAAGTATTTTAAATTATAAATTATATATATATATATATCATTGAGCAACTGAGGTTTCAGTCTTACTCTCTTCAAAGAAAAATAATTTAATGTCATTATGTCATAGAAGCCTTTTTGCACAGTATTTTCAGCCTGTAAATCTAAGTCTTAAGACATGGCATTAACATAGTGATGTGTTAGATATTAATTAAAATTTTAGAACAGAACTTAAAAAAATTCTATTTTAACAAATAGACTTGTTGTTCGTAAGAGATAAACACGTTATTCTGCACACGTAATATGGACATTACAGGACATTTCTCTTTTCCATCTACAGAAATCGTTCTAGTTACAATTAATAGGTAAAGAGAAAGTAAAGTAATTGGATAAGTTTTGATTTTGATTTTAATATTGTTAGTAAGATAGTCTATATATTTCATGAGATCAATTCTCTTTTTTTAATTAATTGATAGCTGTATACATTAATGCAAACATGGGGTACATTGTACTGTTTTGATATACAATTTGAAATACTTTCGTCAAGCTGGTTAACATAGATTTCATGTCATTTGCTTAGTCATTGTATCAAAACATTTATATTCTAGTTCTAGAAAAGTTCACTTGGCTCGGCGCCTGTGGCTCAATCGGCTAAGGCGCCAGCCACGTACACCGAAGGTGGCGGGTTCGAATCCCCAGCCTGGGCCCGCCAAATAACAATGATGGCTGCAACCAAAAAATGGCCAGGCGTTGTGGTGGGCGCCTGTGGTCCCAGCTACTTGGGAGGCAGAGGCAGGAGACTCACTTGAGCCCAGGAGTTGGAGGTTGCTATGAGCTGTGATGCCATGGCACTCTACCCAGGGGAATAGCTTGAGGCTCCTTCTCAAAAAAAAAAAAAAAGTTCACTTGTACCCTTGTTAGACAGATACATAGGTGATCTTTCCAGTCACCCTCCCACCACCCAACCACCCTTCTCCCCTCCCCTTCCCCACCCCCTCCCCATATTCTTGGGCTAGAATTAAGTTGTATCTTTCGTTTGAGAGCTATAGATTAGTTTCATAAAAGGGCTGTGTACATTGGATACTTTTTCTTC
>CAUYQV010108871.1:0-73741 GCA_963574575.1 Galagoides demidoff
TGGTCCCAGCTACTTGGGAGGCAGAGGCAGGAGACTCGCTTGAGCCCAGGAGTTGGAGGTTGCTATGAGCTGTGATGCCATGGCACTCTACCCAGGGGGATAGCTTGAGGCTCTGTCTCAAAAAAATAAAAATAAAAAAAAAATAAAAAAATAAAAAAGAAAAGAGAGGAGGAGGAAGGAAGATGACCAACTAGAGGCAGCTTTCACCAGAGGCTCCTGTCCAGAAGGAGAGATACTGGACAGAAGTAGATTCAGTGAAGCCACAGGTGAGGAGCTGAGCTAAGAAAGAAGATATATCATCTCTGCTGAGGCAAACTGCAACATCAAGAAAGAGGATCCAAGAAAACAAATTCCAGGTACAAAGCCCATTGTCAAGAGGACAAGAGACCCCTCCCCCAAACAGGAGGCTTGCTGTGGGCTCTCTACAAGTGAGCAGGGAACAAAACACCTCTTATTTTACCCCACGGGAGAAAGATGGTAAACCAGCTTCCTTCTCCAGGGAGGTCCCACTTGTGAGCATTGGCCTCATTCTGCCTAGCGTAAAATTGAATAAATATTTTCCTTATAATCCTGAATTCCCAGTCCATCCTTACCCTCTTCACCTGGTAGTCTAAAGGTCTGCCCCCTGCAGATCCCAGAGTGTTTGGCAGTTCCCTGAGAGGCCTGGGCATTGTGTAGGCTGCTGGGCAGCAGTGCAGAAACAGTGACTCGAGTGGAAGCAGGGGAGCATGGGGAGAGAGGGACATATGGAAGAGAAAGACATATGGGAGAGAGAGAGACATGCCATGATGGTGTGCTGCAGATGGAGGCTCTGATAACCCTCTTCTGACTTTGGTGGGTGATCTTTTCTGACTTGGTGGCTCAGTGGAGGGAACTAGTCTCCATCCCCTTGGGTGTGCAGGATGGAACTGCCTATAGATTTCTACTATTGGGCTGCTAGAGAGCCTTTGAACTCTCCATGTTGAGCAGTGATTGTACTGCCTGGGACAATCTGATTAGAACTCTCAACTTGGCCTGTCCACCCAGAGACTGTCCAAGGTTGAGTGGTGGTTATTTTATAGTGGGAAAGGACTAGTTCTTTTCCTCCAGTTGTCACTGGTGGGGAATGGGGTGCCACAGTTGCTTGTATTTCTGCCCAGCTGAGATTTTGGCCTAATAATGCAACTCCTTAGGATTGGGTAGAAGCTGGCTGACTTAAATATAGAGCCAGCTTGTGGTATCTCACCAAGCAGGTCCTCAGAGTGTCTGGCTGCATCTCTGAAAGGGAATTTTGTAAGGCCACAGGAGAAAAGCCACACTCACAGCCCCAGCTCATTGGTAAAGGGCTGGCTAACTCCACTTCCTGGGGCCCCCAATTAAATCTCATCCTACCAATTTTAATTGACAAATTGTAGATAATACTCATGGGGCAGAACCAGTGGAAGAACGCTGACAACATGAAAAATCAGAGTAGATCATTCCCCCAAGGAATGACAAAGGAGATACAACTGAAGAGCCATTCATAGGCTCTTGTATCAGAAATAAATGGCTGAATTATCAGAAATAGAATTTCGAATATGAATGGCAAATAAGTCGAATAGAATGGAGGAAAAGATGAAAATATAAATCCAAAGAGTAGTTGAAAAATTATCTCAAGACATTAATGAATTCAAAGACAAAATCCCTAAGGATATGACATAATGAGAAAAGATATAGCAGAGCCCAAGGAAGTGAAAAAATTATTCAAGGAGCTCCAAAATACAGTAGAATTCCTCAGTAAAAGAGTTGAGCAGGCAGAAGAAAAGATCTCAGAAATTGAAGACAAGGCTTTTGAACGATCCCAAGCATTCCAAGAGGCAGAGAAATGGAAAACAAAAACAGAACATTCCTGTTTGAGAACATTCCTGTCAGAACATTCCCTGAGAGAGTTGTGGGATCATTCCAAAAGATCAAACATGCAACTTATAGGAATTCCTGAAGGAGAGGAGGATAGTCCTAGAGTCACAGTTGCTGTACTCCAAGATATTGTTGAGGAGAATTTCCCAAGCATTGCAAGAAATACAGAAGTTCATACAGTAGATAGTTTCAGAACCCTAGCAAGAATCAATCCAAATAAAGCATTTCCTAGACACATGGTAATTAATTTTGCCAAAGTTAATATGAAGGAGAAAATCATATTTGAACAGCTAAATGTAAGAAAGCATTAACTACAAAGGGAGAAATAGTTGAATGGCTTCAGATCTTTCAGCCAGAACTTTTCAAGTCAGAAGAGGATGGTCATCAACTTTCAATCTTCTAAAACAAATCAACTTTCAGCCCAGGATCCTATATCCAGCTAAACTGAGTTTCATTTCTGATGGAGAAATCAAATAATACACATGTTGAAGAAATGTGCCATAATCAGACAAGATCTCCAGGATGTACTTAGAACCATTTTCCATAATGACCAGCACAATGGTCTACTACCAAAGTAAACTCATCAAGAATTTATCAACCAAAACCTAACTTCCACAATGGTGAAAGGATTAAAAATATCCACTGGACCTTTGAAAAACATGACAGCCCAAACACTACCATACCTATCAATTATCTCAATTAATGTGAATGGTTTAAATTGTCCTCAAAAAAGGCACAGGTTGGCTGACTGGATACAAAGTCTCAGGCCAGGTATCTGTTGCCTACAAGAGATTCATCTTAACCTCAAAGGATAAAAAAAGACTCAGTGAAAGGATGAACATCTATAATACAGGCAAATGGAAATCAGAAAAAAGCATGGGTTGCAATTTTATTTGTAGATACAGTTGGCTTTGAACCAACAAAGATAAGGAAAGACAAGGATGGACACTACGTATTTGTCAAGGGAAACACTCAACATGAAGAGATTCCAATAATTAACATTTATGAGCCCTACCTGAATGTTCCTCAATTTATAAAGCAAACCCTAATAGATATGAAAAACTTGATATCTCCCTGCACTATAATAGTTGGAGATTTTAACAACCCTTTGGCAGTTCTGGATAGATTCTCCAAGAAGAAACTAAACAAAGAAATAATGGACTTAAATGTGATCCTAGAACAAAGGACTTAACAGATATCTACAGAATACTTCATCCTAAGAAAACTGAATACATGTTGTTCTCATCAGCCCACAGATCATCCATTCAAAACTGATCATGTCTTAGGACACAAGTCTAATCTCAACAAATTTAAAAGACTAGATAATAATTCCTTGTATCTTCTCAGGCCATCAAGGAATAAAGTTGAACTCAATAGCAACAGGAATCTTCATATTCAAGCAAAGTGATGGAAACTAAATAACCTTAAGCTGAATGATAGCTGGGTCAAAGATGAGATGAAGAAGGAAATCATCAAATTTTTGGAAGAAAATGATAATGAAGACACCAATTATCAAAACTTGTGGGATACTACAAAGTTAGTCCTAAGGGAAATTTATAGCATTCCTTCATACAAAAAACAGAAGGAGAGAAAGTCAACAACCTAATGGATCATCTCAAGCAACTAGAAGAATAATCCAACTCCAAACCCAGCAGAAGAAAAGAATTAACCAAAATTAGAGCAGAATTGAAGTAAATTGAAAAAAAAGAATCATTCAGAAGATCAATGAAACAAAAAGTTAGTTCTTTTAAGAGATTAATAAAACTGATAATTCTTTGACTAATCTAACCAGAAACAGAAAAGTAAAATCACTAATAATGTCAATCAGAAACAATAAAGGAGAAATAACAACACATACCACAAAATTCAAAAAATCCTCAATGATAACTACAAAAAATTCTTTTCTCAGAAATATGAAAATCTGGAGGAAATGGACTAATACCTGTATCAACTTATGTAAATCTATAAAATAATACACCACATAGATAAAATAAAAAACAAAGACCATATGATTCTCTCAAATGATGCAGAAAAAGTTTTTTGTAATATCTAGCATCCTTTAATGATTAGAACACTTGAGAAAATAGGCTTAGATGGGACATTTCTTAAACTAATAGAGTATATCTACAGCAACCCCAAAGCCAAAATCATATTGAATTGAGTAAAACTGAAAACATTTCCACTCAGATCTGGAACTAAACAAGGATGCCCATTGTCACCACTGCTATTCAACATAGTACTGAAAGTCCCAGCCATTGCAGTCAGGTAAAAGAAGAGGATTAAAGGTACTCAAATGGGGTCAGAGGAGATCAAATTCTCACTCTTCATGGATGACATGATCTTATACCTGGAAAACTCCAGGGACTCAACTACAAAGTCTTAGAAGTGATCTAGGAATATATCAGTATCTCAGGATACAAAATCAGTATTTACAAATTAGTAGCTTTTATATATCCCAACAATAGTCAAGCCAAAAATATAGTCAAGGACTAGACAATAGTCTTTTACAATAGTGCTAAAGAAGATGAAATACCTGGGAATTCATCTAACAAAGGGTGTGGATGATCTCTGTAATGAGAATTATGAAACTCTGAGAAAAGAAATAGCTGAAGATGTTAACAAATGGAAAAATATATCATGCTCATGGCTGAGAAGAATCAACAGTGTTAAAATGTCCCTACTACCCAAATCTACAGATTAATGCAATCCCTATTAAAACACGGATGTCATACTTTAAAAATCTTGAAAAAGTAGTACTTTGTTTTATATGGAATAAGAAAAAACCTGATATAGCGAATACATTACTTAGAAATAAAAACAAATCAGGAGATATCATGTTACCAGACTTGAGGCTATACTATAAATCTATAGTGATCAAAACAGCATGATACTAGCACAAAAACAGAGAGGTAGATATATGGAACAGAGAGCCAAAAGTTGAACCCAGCCACTTAATTGTCATTTGATCTTCAATAAGCCTATCAAAAACATTCAAAGGGGGAAAGATTTCCTATTTAACAAATGGTGCTGGGAGAACTAGCTGGCAACTTGTAGAAGACTGAAACTGGACCCTCAGCCTTCACCAGTAACAAAAATTGATTCTCACTGGAACTAGCTGGTGACCTGTAGAAGACGGAAACTGGACCCCCACCTTTCACCATTAAAAAAATTGATTCTCACTGGATAAAAGATTTAAACTTAAGACATGAAACTATAAAAAATACTAAAAGAGAGTGCAGAGAAAACACTTGAATAAATTGACCTAGGAGAATATTTTATGAGGAGGACTGCCCAGGGAATTGAAGCAACACCAAAAATACATTACTGGGATCTGATCAAACTAAAAAGCTTTTGCACAGCCAACAGCACAGTAAATAAAGCAAACAGAATGGAGAAGATTTTTGCAGGTTATGCTTTTGACAAAGGTCTGATCAGAGAACTCAAACTAATCAATAAACAAGGAATAAATAACCTCATTTCTATGTGGGCAAGAGACTTGAAGAGAAACTACTCTGATGCAGACAGGCGCATGGCCCACAAACACATGAAAAAATGCTCATCATCCGTAATCATCAGAGAAATGCAAATCAAAACCATTTTGAGAATCATCTAACTCCAGTAAGATTAGCCCACATCACAAAATCCCAAAACTAGGATATTGGCGTGGATGCAGAGAGAAGGGAACACTTCTACGCTGCTGGTGGAAATGCAAGCTAATATGACTTTTTTTGGAAAAAAGTTTGGAGAACACCCAAAACTACTAAAAGTAGACCCACTGTTAGATCCTGCAATTCCTCTACTAGGTATATACCCAAATGATCAAAAATTATTTTATAACAAAGACATTTGCACCAGAATGTTTATTGCAGCCCAATTCACAATAGTCAAGACATGGAAACAGCCCAAGTGCCCATCGACCCATGAATGGACTAACAAATTGTGGTATATGTATACCATGGGATACTATGCAGCTGTAAAAAAGATGGAGACTTCACATCTTTTATGTGAGAAGTCTGCACTCTCTTCTAGTATTTTCCCTGCACTCTCTTTTCCCTGCACTCTCTTTTCCCTGCACTCTCTTCTAGTATTTTTATAGTTTCATGTCTTAAGTTTAAATCCTTTTTTTTTAAGGATACAGACATTTTATTATACATGAAGCTACATTTTACACTTGAAGATATTGGCCTGGGAGAATATTTTATGAGGAAGTCCTCCCTGCCAATTGAAGCAGCAACAAAAATATATTACTGTGATGTGATCAAGCTAAAAGGCCTCTGCACAGCCAAGAGCACAGTAAGTAAAGCAAACAGACAGCCTTCAGAACGGGAGAAGATTTTTTGCAGGTTATGTTTCCAACGAAGATCAGATAACTAGAATCTACAGAGAACTCAAATCAACCAACAAGAAAACAACCCCATTTCCTAGTGGGCAAGAGATTTGAACAGAAACCTCTCTAAGGATGACAGGAGAGTGGCCAATAAACACATGAAAAAATGCTCATCATTAACCATCAGAGAAATGCAAATCAAAACCACTTTGAGATATCACCTAACTCCAGTAAGATTAGCCCACATCGCAAACTCTTAGAACTGCAGATGTTGGCTGTGGAGAGAAGGGAACACTTCTACACTGGTGGTGGGATTGCAAACTAATACAGCCGTTTAGGGAAGAAGTGTGGAGAATTTTCGAGGAACTAAAAGTTGACCTACCATTTGATTCGGCAGTTCCATTACTAGGTATCTACCCAGATGAACAAAAATCATTTTACAACAAAGACATTTGCACCAGAATGTTTATTGCAGGACAATTCATAATTGCCAAGTTGTGGAAGCAGCCCAAATGCCCATCCACCCATGAATGAGTTAACAAATTGTGGCATATGTACACCATGGAATACTGTGCAGCCATAAAAAGATGGATACTGTACATCTTTTATGTTTACCTGGTTGGAGCTCGAACAAACTCTTCTTAGCAAAGTATCTCAAGAATGTACTCAATACTTTTATGAAACTAATATATAATCACTTATACATTCATACAAATGATAAAACACAAATATAGTCCAGAAAGAAGAAGGGAAGAGGAGGGAGAAGGGAGGGGAGGGGAAGGGCAAGTGGAGGAGCGTATTTGGCAGGATCCCCTCAATGCACACAATACAAGGGTACATTTCAAAACAACTAGGAATATATTATAACTGTCTTACCAAAAAAATAAGTAAATGAGATGATGGCTATGTCAATCAGTTTGATTTAAGCATTCCACATAGTATATCAAATCAGCACATTGTACCCCATAAATATAGTTATGATTTAATAAAAATTAAATTTAAAAGAAAAGAGAAATACTATTTATTTTTCTTCTTCCTTCTCTACATCTCTCACTCTCTCCCCTTCCCCCAGTAGCCCCCGTTACACACTCTCTCTCTTTCTCTCTCTCTCTCTCTCTCTTTATCCCTCCACACCAACCATGGCCCAGGCTGGTCACAAACTCCTGCTGTCAAGCAATCCTCCCACCTCAGCCTTCCAAAATGATGAGATTATAGACATGAAGCACTGTGCCTGGCCAAGAGCTCTTATTACCTGCTTGTGTGGACCAGGCACTGTGTTAAGGGCTTCACTTGAATACTTTGTTTACTCCTCAAAGCCCCTTCAGGTAGGAATTTCCATCCTTGTCTCTTCATAGAAGATGCTTCTGCTTTACAGTTTAATAGCTCTTCTGCCCGAGGTCATGTAGCTAGTAAATGGGGCTAGTAGATCAATCAGTTTTGAACCCAAACACTCCACCTAATAGAGTACTTGCTTTGACAAATTACAGTCATGCGCCATATAGTGACTTTTTGGCCCCAAACTGACTATATCTCTTGGTCCCATAAGATTATAACACTGTATTTTTGCTGTACCTTTTCTGTGTTGAGATATGTTTAGGCACCACTTGTTCCAGTTACCTACAATTTTCAGCACAGTAACATGCTGTGCAGGTGTGTAGCCTAGGAGTAGTAGGCCATACCACATAGGCTAGGTGTGCGCAGTAGCTACCTGGCCTAGGTTCATGTAAGCACATTCCATCTCGCTCACACTACAACAAAATCTCCTAATGACATGTATCTTGGAACATGTCCCTGTGACTAAGTGATGCCTGGCTGTACTCAAAACTTTTGATGAAACTAAACCTAACTTTGCTTTCCATTCATGTGACAGTCACTTTCGGCTATTTGCATAAAGCCTGAGCTGACCAAAATTCCTAATTTTGGAGAATGTATCAGAATAAGATAAAGCGTTCTGCAGAGTCTGTATAAAAAACAATGACCACTTTATCCTTTTCCTTGAGGTAGTTTAACAAGAGGCTTTATTCATTCGTGATTTTTGTTACTTCCCTTTGATGTATCATTTCACACATTGTAAAAGTAATGGTTTTATCTGGTTTTATAGGCCAGCTTGCAAAGTACAAGTTTTAACAAGTAAAGAGTACCCGTCCTGCCCTGTCTTCTCATTTTAACATTTACATTCATATTTCAGCTACCATGTTTTCCCCGTGTGCTTGTTTTTAACATGTGAAAATAAGGTTTTATCAGCAGAATTAGCTACGTTTGAAAAAGTGGCTGCTAAATGTATCCAGTATCATCTGTAAATCACCTCTGGGCTTCCAAGAAGGCATAGTTTGTAGGTACAGTAGCAAAAGGATACCTTTGGCAAGAGATGATCCAGGGCCTTCCATCTGAGCACTAACAAATGAACTAAGCCTACTCAGTGAAATGTTTCACCAAGAATTCCCAAAAGCCATTGTGCACCACTTTATTAGAAGCAAGTCTTCAGTCAAATCTGCTTTTCTTTTTAAACTTATAATTAATAATCTCCACTTATTTTTGACAGGGATTTATTGGAGGTGGTATTAGTCAGATCAATTACTCAGGGAAAATACCCTAGCATCCTGGGCCCCCCGTCTCGTTCAGCGGAGGCCTCTTGTAATGAATGTTGCCTGTTTGGTTAAGTGCCTTCTATATTATGAGGTAGGAAAAGCAGAGGCAATCCCTTACAGTCTTTATCTTGAAAAGGGAAGGAAGCAGGAAAAATGGGCAGAAATTTTCGCTAGACCTTCCAACAAATTCTGTAAACATATATTGAGGGCTAAACACCAGTCACTATGCTAACCACTACAGTGTGATTTCACTGACTCTAGAAGGGGCTCTTACCTAATAAACAAGAGACATCAGGCATGAGGAAGTCATTCATCCCCACAGATTGTGACACTGGGAAAAAGCTTGGGCCCCTTGGGGAGGGTACGCTGCTGCCATGCTGGCTGTGACAGCCAGTTCTTACTATCTTATTCGGAGAAAGTCTCTGCCATTTGGATCTGGTCAGTAATGTTTGATAAATGATATTTGTGTTTGAAGTGTCAAGGAAAACTGGTGATAAGGGAAGGGAAAGAACCAAAGCTCCAGGGAGAAGATCATCCACAGCAAGTAGATTTTCTTTGGATCCCCTGGTTCTTTTCCGGGGCCAGCATCAAAACAGGTGTTTCCTCTCCATTTTGGCATTTTCCGGAGCTGCTGATCCTCGATGTAATTAGTTTGTATGGCCTCCTGTCTCTTAATTGATGAGGAGGGCTCTTAACCACACCTTCAACACACACATACTCCGTAATTAGTCAGCAGTTCGGCTGGGGGGGCTAAAGAGATGACAGGGAATTCAAGTGAACCAGATATCCAGAAAAAACCCTAAAGTTCTGTCCTCGAGATAGATTGCTGATGTGTGGGCAGCATATATGCATCTTTGAGCCATTTTGGTTCCAAGGACAATCATTTGCTTGCTAACTCCTTCCATTTTATTCACATAGCATAGATCATCCCAGAAAAATGTAAAAGGCAAAACCACAAATCCACACAAATTTCCACAGTGAGCATTTATTACTTGTATAATAAGAATGCCCCACAAAGAAATGTTAAAAAGTCCTCACGCAGCTACTCACAACTGCGTTTGGAAACGTGCTCCCTTACAGAGATGTTCATGCTCTGAATTTAAATGGCAGTTTGCTCATAGAGGGAAAAGAGGAACCTCGATATGTTGGCATGATACCCAGAAACAAATACACCAGCCTCTCCAAAAGTTTTTTTCCCATTGCAAATTCGTGTATAACTTACTCCATATTTTATTCATGCGTATAATGTAAAGCAAATAAAACACAGAAAGCCTCATCCTTCCTCTTCTCCCAGCTCTATGGCATTTCAGGAGGCAGGTAGTAGCCATTTGTGGGTGCCCCAGTGTGTTGGGACTGTACTCAAATGTCCTTGTAGCCCTGGACCAAAACCCACACACTCAATTTTGTGATTCTACTTTGAGACAGTACTTCTCTCAGTAAGTGAATTCCATGCTAACTAAATAATTGGAGACTAAAGTTTATGTCCAAAAGAGAGGAAGTTTAAGGTAACAAAATGTTGTCAACTAGACTTAAAAAAAAGTCAGACTGCCCAAGCTGTACCTCCAGGTAAATAACTCTGAAGGAGCTGAAAGGGAGGTAGAAGATTTCTGGGTGAGCTTGAATTGGATGATTTTAGTGGCATGTATTCAAATTGCTGTAATCAGACACTCCCTTTTGCACTATAATGATTGACTTCCTAGGTAGACCAGAAAGCTTTCTTGGGTGCCCAGGGTAGTCTCTCCCTGGGAGATGCTGGAGATGGATTTTTGTTCTTTGGTATCCATACGCTTACTCTCTATTATGATCAGTTTACCTCTGTTAACATATCTTTCTTGAACAGGCTGTATTTCATTTGATCGGGTGTCACCTTCCACTGTTAAAATAGTATTATGTCACTCTTCTTTTACACCCAAGGACTGAATGTGGGCACTCAGTGACACATAGTCATCTGACATAGGATGCTTCTACAAAAGGATGATCTAATTCAATAACTGGTATTAGATTAGAGGGAATTAGATTTTTCTTAATTTTATTCTCAGATAAATGAGTTGCGGTTAGCTAGATGTCTCTCCTATGTACTTAGAGCTGCCCTTTGGATATTCATTTTAATGTAATTGTATCTAATAACTAGACTTTTGTCCTCTTTTGTTAAAAAAGTGACACAACCCAGAGACAGCAATAGTTTGATTATTCAGGGGTTTTATGATGGACAAAACATCCAAATAGTTTTTTGGAAAAGAAACCTATAGCAATGCTAATTGATCAACAGTGGTTCTCTAACATCATAAAAATAGCCTTGTATGAGGTTTAGGGATATCTGTTTAATTATTTGATTAATTGTTGCTTGATAGAGAGTGAAAGAAGGCTTGCTTTCTTTGTTTTGGAGTGGAATTCAATTTAAAAGGGATCCAACTTTGAACCCATGAAGGGAGAGTTAGTTATTGGATTGCTACAACGACTGCCTTATAGGAAGATCTCACCTATGTGAGCCATAAGGCAGCCAGATGTAGTCAAAAGAGCATGAGCTTTGAAGACAAACCTAGGTTCTGATTCTGGATCCAGGACTTCCTAATGCATATTTCATAAGTTCTTAAAACCTTGGTTTTCTAAAGTGAAGAGTGGAAAGCAGGCTTAGTAAAACCTGACTCACTGGGGTTACTTGGAGACGAATGAAGGCAGAGTATCTGACGAGTGTCTGGCACAGGGCAGGCAGTCAAGGAATGTCAGTTTTTGCTTGTTTGCCTTAAAAAGTGGCTTCACATCACAGAGAGTGTAGTGTTAGGTAACTGTGTTTAGTGATGAAGAGTGATACTGATCCATTGCAAATACTTATTCCAAGGGTCAGAAGATGACAGTGCCTCAAATCCAAGGATATGATCACGCTATCTAAACTCTAGAAGGGAATTCTTATGGTTCATGAAGTCAGTAGCATGATGAGGGTAGGGAAAGGCTTCAGGAGAAAACTAGTAAACTGCCAGGTAAAGTTTACAACATAAGTTAGAAGTGGGTCTTCTTTACTGTCTACTACAACGTCCTCACAATTTCCAATTTAGTTTTGCCCGGGAATTTGGGGTATGTGTTTTATTTTATGGTTAGATGGAACTTCAGGGTCCAAATTTGACCAGAATACCAAAAATAACTCCCCTCCCCTAACCCCCCCCCCACAAACCATCACCTTATGATTTCTCAGAAGATCATATGTATCTTTAGAATTTTCACCAGGAAAATTTGTTTATCTATGCTATTATTGATAGTTATTGGGCTGTTTTTTTCTCATTTTTTACCTGTAATGGGGAATATTGCTCTGAATATTCTTATACATGTCTCCTGCCCTACATGTGCAAAAGATTCTCCAGGGAAAAGCTTCCTAGACAATGCACTGCATTGAGATTCAAGCATACCAGGGCATGTGGAGCATCTCAGCCTATAAGATTCTAAGACGACTCTGGGGAAGCCAGAGCTCCTCGTGGGGGCGGAGTGGAGAGCTTTTATTTTCTATTTGCTAAGAATTGTTATTATGAATAATTTTCAGATTTTATCAATTTTTTCTGCACCTGCGGAGGTGATCATTTTTCTCCTTTGTTCTGTTGATGTGATGAGTTACATGATTTTCTAATATTAAACCAATCTTACATCTTTAGGATAGTGATATACAGAGGGTGCCAAAAAATGTATACATATCTTAAGAAAGCAAAAAACTGTATTAAAATTGTAATACTCGATACATACCAATAACAAATGATGAATACAATTCACATTTGAGCACCTCTTATAATTGCAGAAGTCACTGTAACTTGAACATTACAATTTTAATACATTTTTTCCTTAAAACATGTATCCTTTTTTTTGACACCTTCATATTTTGTTTTAGAAGCATTGATGGATTTATTTTGTTAAGATTTTGCTTAGGATTCATGTCTTTCATGAATGATATATTTCTGCAATTTTCCTTTCTTTCTTTTTTTTTTTTTTTTTGCAGTTTTTGACCAGGGCTGGGTTTGAACCCACCACCTCCAGCATATGGGGCCAGCACCCTACTCCTTTGAGGCACAGGCGCTGCCCCGATTTCCCTTTCTTATAATTGTTTTTTTTCCCCATTATTAAATCATTGTTATACTAGCCTCCTAAAGTGCCTTGGGGCACATTCCCTTCGTCCTATCCTCTGGAAAAGTTGTGTAAAGGAATGGAATCATCCCTACTTTGAATGTTTGATAGAAACTTCCAGTGATCCATCTGTATTTGGCATACTTTTTGTGGGAGGATTTTTAACTTCTGATTTGATTTCACAATTATAAGGTTATTTTTGACTTTTTTGTTTTCTGTTTCTTCTTGAGTCCATTTTACTTTTCCAAATAGAAAACTTTATTTCATTGCATTTTCTAATTAATGACAACCATATTCGTAAATTTGTTTGATGATTTGTTCTCATAATATTTTCATAAACGTCCCCTTTCTTTCTGGAGATTGCTTGTGTTTTCTCCCTTTTTTCCTTCATCAGCCTTGCCAGTCTTTACCTCTCTGAAAGTGTGACATTTTTTTGGCTCAGTCATGCTTGCCTTCTATTTATGTCTCTATTTCATTAATTGTTTGGCTATTCTTCTGAATATATATACCTCATGTTTATTTTCATTCTTCTTCTTTTCTGGAGTAAGCACAGAAGCCCATATATACATTTCCACAGTTAGCACTTTGTAACCTAAAGCAATTGAATCTGCCATTTGTATCATTATTTATTTCTAAATTTTTTCTAGAGCCTGTTATGATTTCATGTCCAACGGATAAGTTTGAAAGGAAGCATATTTTTAGATTTCCAAATATGTAGGAATTTTTGTCATTATTGATTTCACACTTACTTGCATTTTGAACTGAAGCTACGATCAATAAGATACCCATACTTTGAAACTTCTTTGAAGCTTGCTTTATGGCCTAGATGGTGATCAATTTCCTCACGTTCCACTTATACTTAGAATGAACACACATTTTAGATTATTACATCTTCCGGAAGGCACACATCAAGCTACAAACATGTTGAAAATCTTATGGTTATGAATTTTGAAGGCAGTTTTTCTTTCTCTTTCTTCTCAATAAAGAGCTAAGATCACAGCAGGCATGTTTCCCTACCACTGCTCTTTCATGCAGAGAGTCATTCTCATTCACCCTTAAGCTGAAGGTGGAGCCCTCTGGGATAGGTACTTGCTTTAAGTGGAAACCTCCTATGCCACTGGCTGCCTTAGGCTGTCATTGTTTCCTATCTCCTGAATCCTGTGGTGCATCAGAACATAAGCCCGGGGTCACTGCAGCTTGACACCTGTCCTCTAGAGGAAAGCTGGCTTCCCGGCTTACTGACCTCCCAGAATTCTCTCTCTCACTTTTATTTTTGTACAGGTGTACAGGTCATAAAGTGGTTTATTTTGAAAGATGGTTTAGATTTCCTAGATATGTTATAAAACAACAAAATCAGGGTCATACAGTATGAAATTGTATGTATTTAAAGAAACATGTGCATTTCTTTTTGTATGTTTGCAAAAATACCCACTGAAAGCATAGATAAGAAACTAATAAGTGGTCTCCTACTTAATTTCGTATTAGGTTTTTTATGAATTGGGAGTATAATTCAGGCATTTATTCCACCATACAGCTAGAAAGGTAAGTCCTTGATTCCATTTCCACCGCGTGTCTAACATCAAGAGTAGCTTCACCCAGGCCTCCTACTGGAACTACCTCGTATCTATGTCTTGATAATAGACGTTATCTTAACTTTTAAGTCCCTTTTCAGGAAATGGTTATTCCACATATACCTGGGTTAACCTAAACCTTTGTGAAGTTAAAGAAACTGAACTATTTCCATTGTGTTTACTGAATCTGGCTACACTACTAGGCATCTTTCTGGAGTCCTGGCTACCCTGTTCCTTCTGTGTCTGAAGTTGGCTGTAATCTTGGTAGTTTTCCATCTGAATCACAACCACTCCTGATTTGTACTTATTATATCAGTGGTACCTTAGTATTTCTTGGCCTGTATTTCTGTGGCTTTGACAGAGGACTCTAAAGTGGAATGTAGCGTTTCTCTCCTCAGGGTGTCATCTTCTTCACAACACACGCACACCACCTTGCTCGCCAGGCCCACCACCACCAGGGCGTGTTCTAGGCAGTGTTCTAACCTTCAGGCATCACTCTTCACAAAAGAAGTCTGCCACCACTAGACGTCCCTCCAGGTCATTGGGATCCTGGTGGTGGGAAAGAAACGCGAACAGGATAGCCATCATTCTCGTGTTTCAGGCCGTGGTGAGACTGACCCACAGGGATGCCTGAGGCTGTGAAAAGAGACAGAACTAGAGGAATACAGCATGATTGATGAAGTTTCAGCCTAAAAATATAGGGATGACTTGGGATATAACCTCTGGGGACTCCACAATCCATAAAGACATGGGCTCATGGGGAGCCACCCACACAAGCTGGCATTTTGGCGGAAGACTTGCATCCCAAAATGGAGTGAGAATATGACAGGAGCCTATTAACTAAAATTTGAGTAAGGAAAAGAATGTGGCTTCTAGGTGCAAGATCCAGATATCGGTTAGGACCCGCAAGTATTCTAACTCAGTATTGCTTCTCTGTTTTGCGGATAGGAATTTTTTAGAGAGAAGGTATACTTGGTCAGATAATTCTTGTTAAGATGCCCGAGATTCCACGAATGCATTTCTTACTTGGATTCTCCCAACGTGTCCTGTCTTCTGTGCCGCCATCCTATGACCTCCAATGGCATGTTCCATTCAGGGCACCAGCTTAATGATCTTTTGCCATCCACAACAGTTTACCCTTTCCTTTGGTTTTTCTAGAATGATTGACCACATTTACTTGGCAAAAATTCTTTAAGTTCCTCCTGTTTCAGGCTTTTCTAGGTGATGGGTGCACAGGCTCTAAAGGCGGGGGGTGCAGGGAGGGAGGTCTGGGACAGGCACTACAAGACCCACTGGTTACATGGCATAAATTTACAACTCATTTTCAAAATTTGCAACAATTTCATAACTATCACTGCTTAACTGTCTCGAATACAAAGGTAAAGGGGAAAAAATAGTTCTCAATGTGAAAAAAATTCAGTGAAATTAAACATTTTTGATTTAAAAAAAGTCTTTCTCAAAGGGGAATAGAAAGCAATTTATTTAACCTGGTAAAAGTGCTTTCTCCAGCCTACCCTTCTGGTCCATCTCCTTGGCCACAGCCCCCAGAGCTCTCTGATTCTGACACTGGCTCTTGCCTCAAGGCAATCCCAGTTACTGCCTTTGCTACTGTTCTGGTTTCATCCCTGTCCTTCTGTTCTTTTTTTTTCCTCCCTGGGTTTTTATTTTTTTATTTTTTATTTTTTGGCTCCTGGTGCTTTCCCTTCCTTTCTTGTGTGCTCAGCAATACATTTAAAAGTATATTTGTTGTAATTTATTTAGCACCCAGGGTTTCCCAGCAGGAAGTTTTTTCAGCATATCTCGTCTAGTTCTGCAGAAAGCTAAACCCCAACTGTCTTCACCAAAGACAGTTTTTCCCTTTCCGGCTTCTAATGGGGCTTTCAGTTTTATTTTTCATGTTTTCTTTATTTTGTAAGTTCTCTTCACTCACTTTTACCCTCTTTACTTGCTCTATCTTCTCTTAAGCCTCAATTTTTCCCCTTACGCCTCTTTGGTTAATGGAGAACTTTTTGGTCAGAAATTAGACCTATGATGCCAAAAAGATTCTGGTTTGTGTTGCTGTTGAGTGGCCTTTTTTTTTTTTGTCATATTCCTCTTTATGTCTTTTTTTGCAGTATCTATGAATATATTCCATGCTATTTCTTTTCTTGGGATTACTTGTCTTTGAATCAGTGTGTTCTTCCTGAACCAGCTATTTGTGAAAGGATAGAACTGGAGATGGGCTAGGGAATTCAGCTAGGGCAGCGGCTTGAATTTCCATTAATTTTCCACCACTACCCTCCCCCAGAGAATGGCCTCTGTCTGGGCTCAACTCATCTCTCTCTTTCTCTCTCTCCTTGACTCCTTTTTATCACACTGTTTTTGAGGGGTGACGTGGAGCTTAGTCTTCATCAGGTGAGCATGAGCTATATATTCAGATATTCAGCCTTGTTATCAACAGTATTTTCTTATTAACCTCAACATACCCATGTCCTGCTCTTGCAGAAATGACACATTGGCCTGTTTTCACATTTAGCATTGTCACCTCTGATACTTTGAGCCAAACAGGTCAGAGCCTCTCCTCAGTGCTCCTTTGCACTGAGACTTTGTGTTCCCAGCAAGGGTCATTTAATGTTCCCAAGGGTGTCCACCCATGGGAATCTCTCCGTTCTGCTCACTCAACCAGAGAGCTGCAAGATCTGGTTTCCTACATCAGAATCTCCCCTGTCCTCATTTGTTTTACCCAACACTTGGCAGCCTTTAAAAGAAAATTATTTTTAAGTATTATGGGCACATAATATTTGCATGTATTTATAGGGTACGTACATGATTTTGATACAGGTGTATTAATCAAATCAAAGTCATGATCTGTTCCTAACGGGTGATGTTGTGATTATGGTACTTCCTGCTTTCATCTGCTTTATTTCTGCCTCTTATTTTCCTTATCACTGGTTTACTCCAAGAAAGAGAGCTTTTAGTTTTCCATCTTGCTCTTGAAGTCCAGAGAAGGATTATTACAGGGTGATAGAAGACTTAAACAGGTGAAGGAAGAGCGCCCGTGGCTCAAGCGGCTAAAGCACCAGCCACATACACCTGAGCTGTCGGGTTCGAATCCAGCCTGGGCCCGCCAAACAACAATTACGGTTGCAACCAAAAAAGGCCCGGCATTGGCACAGGTGGCTGTAGTCCCAGCTACTTGGGAGGCAGAGGCAGGAGAATCGCTTGAGCCCAGGAGTTGGAGGTTGCTGTGAGCTGTGATGCCATGGCACTCTACCCAGGGGGATAGCTTGAGGCTCTGTCTCAAAAAAAAAAAAAAAGAAAAATCTGGAAAGGGATGGACTGCAGGAGTAGTCTGGAAGGAAGAGATTATCTTCTATACATAGAAGGACAAAACAAAACAAAACAGAGAATATAAAGGAGAAATTTTAGGTCAGCAAGAATAAAATTGAAGGAGGAAAAAGGTACTTGATCCTGTGGGAGATGTGTTCTGGCATATGAGGAATAAGAATATACTTTTGTCATTAGCCAGCAAATTCTTATCCATATGTGTTATCAGCATATGACAGGAGGTCAGCAATGAACAAGACAAATTACTGTTCTCTGATATTTCCCTTTCTGTAGGGGAGCCAGACAATGAGCAACCCAGTGGCAACTTCACCAGCAACAGGAGCCTATTTTCTGTCAGGGTCTGTGATAGACAGTTACAGAGAGGTGGGGTGTCCTGTGGTCACTTCCACGCAGAGGTGGTATTTAAACTAGACCTGAGGGGCCAGCGGATCCAGGCGTGTGAGCATGTGGGAAGAGCAGCTCTGGCACAGAGAGCAGAACATGCTTTGGTCCTGAATCAGGATAGAGCTTAATAATTTTTAGGAACAGACAAATTACCAGTTTGACTTTGGGGAGCAAGAGAGAACAGGGCAGAAGCTGAGGTTGAAGAGAGCGGCAGGAGCCAAAGCATGTGGGCACTTGTAGCTGTTGGGTTTTTATTTTTGCATTACTGACTCAGTAGAGATAATTAAGGACCGAAATGTAGACAAATATGGATAAATTATAGATGTAGCAAAAAGATAGCTGAAAGCTAAGAAAAAGGCATAACACCAAGACGTGCTTTAGAAACTCTAAACATGGAGATTCTGGTTTTAAGGTAATTTAGGCAGAAGGTATAGCATCGAAAATATGACATTACTCGCAGACGCATAATTCTAAGGAAAGGGATTCTGTGTCATACTTAGGAATGAGTACTAGAAACTAGTTGTAATCTGGGATGAAGGAGGCTATGACATTTTAGAGGGCCTGTGCCTCTCTGTGCATTTCTGAATTTCGGGATATGGTTGAGGGAAATGACTCAGAAGGAGAGGACATAGGGACTCAGGAAAGTGGGGAGACAGGAGCCGTTTGAATTGTCAGATGAGACGTTTGCTATGTGCTGTGGCACAATTAGAGACCAGACAGCACCCCAGACACACAACTTATTTTCACACCCATGCTTCATGTGTTTGGAGAGGGAAATCTCCATCGGAAGCGTTTCTAAAGATTACCCTTCAGCGACAGTGCTAACATAGAAAGAGTTATGGGAAAATGAAATCAGGAAACAAGGTAACGGAGCCCAACTCAAAAGCTAAGGTTTTTTTTTTTTTTTTTTTGCCATCAGTAATTGGTAAAGTCCAAGTACTAGTATATGAGTTTTAGGAGGGAATGCCATTTTATAGGATCATATCCTGAGGAAGCTGAATACTTTCAAGATGTATACATTTCTTTCCTTCTTTGCTCCCTTCCCTCCCTCAACAGTGAATGTTTGAAATCGTGCTACCTGGCCTTCGTAGACCAATTTATAGATAAGTGACTCTTGGTTTTAGCCTCCTTTATGGCAAATCTCTCTGAAACAGCCTTTAAATTCTAATTGATTCTACTAAATTCCTGAGAATTCCCCACTTATCAGTAAAGCTTTTCCTTAGAAGCGGAATAAAGGTGAAGTTTTAGCTTTTACCCTTTTATCCAGACTTCTTTCAAAAAGAGATAAACTGTGAATTGAGTTTTATTTTGATACTAATTTTCAGTACTTCTGCAGGTTCACTTGTGGCAGTGGCAACTGACTGTCACTGAAGTATTTTGTCTCAAAGCTTCAAGGACTGGACAGTGAGTGTGGTCCTTCCACACTTGGTTCAAGTACAGTATTCTGGTCCTGGCAGCTGAGAAGCAGCAGGTGCATGGTGAATAATAGCTGGCCATTGGTCCTGGCCAAAGAAAGAGCTATTTTACAACGGTGGAACAGTTCAGTACCAGTTAGCCTGTCCAAGAGAAACTATTTTTATTTCATATCCATGCCCTGGTAGTGGAGTTCAAATTTATTTTGGGTTTGCTGATGACCATACTATCAAGAGGATATCAGTGCAAGAAGCCAAGAAGCTACCATCTGTGCTATGTTTATATCTAAAGAATTATTTACAAGACTGATTACACAGTTAGCTGTGCCTCCTGACCTTCTAGTGTTACACTCAGAAAGGTGACTAACACTTTCTTGAAAGTCACTTCACTTTTACTTTTTATAAGTGACCCTTATAAGTCCCTCAATGTGTGATAGCAATCAAAGTACTGACCGCAGATTCACTATTGAGTAGTGACCCCACATTGCTTTCCCTGTAGCAGGAATGCCGTGAAGGATCACTCGTGGTGAACAGAAAGCAGCTCTCGACAGTGGTGTGTTAGTAAATATTTAGCTACTCACTCTCCATGGGCAAAAAATACCTAATTTTAGCACTTGCCAATATTAAGAATCACTTTATAAATTCAAAATCTTAGATTAAATGGAGAAATTCCATAAGAGGTGATAATGACTAACGTCAACGCAAGAAAAAGTAGAAAGCCTGATTAACCCTATATTTGTTAAAGAAAATGAACTTACAGTTAAATCTGTTAACGAGAAAAATTACAAGTACAGATAGCTTTACTAGAGAAGTATATCAATTAGGTAAGGAATAAATTATACCAATCTTGTACAAGATCTTTCAGAAAATACAAGAGGAAACACCTTCTAACTCACTTTTTTGAGGACAGCATTATTGTGTTACCAAAATTAGAAGACATTATGAGAAAAGAAAATTACAGACAGCATGCCTTATGAATAAAGATTATAAAAGTTTATTAAATATCAGCACATCAAATCTAGAAATACATATATATAGATTATAATACTCAACATATGTTTGTTATCTTCTACCTCTTGTACTTACAGAAGTCAGGCAAGACTTGAATTTTAATGCAGCATTTTCCTTTCTTAAAATATGTACACAGTATAGCTTTTGGGAAACCTCTGTGTATAAAAATTGTAATACATGATGACCAGGAATGGAAGATTAGTGTGACATTCAATATCAATTGATATAATTCGCCATATTAATAGAATAAATTCATAATGTGAATATGTTCAGCGTTCATTTATTGTGAAAATAAGTCTCCTATGTAAGTTAAGAATAGAAGAGATCTTCCACTTGATACAGGGTGGCTAGTCAGACTTAAATGTTGAAAGACTGAATATTTTCCGTAAGATAGAGAAGATAAAGGTGATCCCTCCTAATCACTTCTATTCAACATAGTGCTGAAAGTCCTAGGTATTGCAATAAAGAAAAGTAAAAGGCATACAAATTGTGCAAGTGTAAAAATAGAAACTAATTTCACAAATAGCTAGTAGAACTATTAATACTAAACTAATTTAGCAAAGGCATAAGATACAATGTCAGTATTAAAAATTCAGGTTTTTTTTTTTTTTTTTTACAAACTAGCAACAGTGTAAAAAATGTAATACTACTACAATAGCATCACAAAACATAAAATACTTAGGGATAGATTCAACGAAATATGTGCAGTATTTGTACACTGAAAGCCTATAAACATTGCTGAGAGAAATTTAAACAAGACCCAAATAAATAGAGATCCATATAAATTATGTTCATGGGTTGGAAGACTTGATATTGTTAACATGTCAGTTAACATATCTCTCCAGGTAGTCACAGTGAGAATTCTGGCAGGATATATGTAGAAATTAAGAAGCTAACATTCTAAAATTTAAATGGAAATGCAAAGAACTTAAAATAGTTAAAAACGATTTTGGAAAGGAAGAACCGAGTGGGGTAAGCAGAATTCTGGAGTGGCTCCAAGATTCCACCCCTGGCTGCACCAGCCCCCAGGCCCATATCATCCCCTCCCCTTGAGTGTAACAGAGACCTGTGAATATGATGGGGTGAATTCTTGTCATTCAGTTAGGTTGCAGGTATATGGTGAAGGTGAAGAAATTTCCACCAGTGGCTCCATCTGGGACGGTACTGCCATGATACCTGGCAGGCGGTGGTCTCTGGTATTGAGGCATAGGATCAGCCCTAATTGCATGTGTGTCAGTTAAAATTGTCAAATCTATGCAGAAAAAAAGAAAAAAGTGAAAACAGAAAGGGCTATCTTAAATTGTGTCCCCTTTATGTCACCAGTAGCTTTACGTGTGATACCTCTTGTAATTCATTGGCAACCACCTCTTCCCAGACACCAGCTTAGAAATAGTGATCAGTCACTTAAAGATATTCTTCCTGATCTCACACTATCCCTCACTTCAGACCTTCAGTCTGTTCCAATTACCTAATCCATGGTGCTAAGAAGCCCTCCATGATCCTCCTTTCCTCCCTGTTCTGATTTAGAACCTCTTTGTGGAGATTCATGAACATCCTGGTTGGTTCTACTACAGAATCATGCTATTAGACCTCATTTGGACCCTCCTGATCCATGACAGTTCTTTTTCTAAGTATTTTATTGACATCTCAGATCCATTCTGTACTCTGCCCTATTTCCAGTTGTCAACACATGTGCTTGCATCCCACTTTAAAGAAGGGAGGAATGCTTCATCAGTGTTCATAATCCTTATTCCTTTCTTCTGGGAATCAGAATGAGTCATTCTCTGCCTTCCCATCCCCATTTACTCTGACTTCTGGCCACTCACAATATTGCCCAGCTCTCCTGTTTTGTAGAGTCCGGTGTACCCTCCCCATCTCTGTCACAGGGCAGGCCTCCTTCTCCTTCCCCTGTGCTATTGTCATTGAAAAGACGCCTTCTTGCTCTGCCTCTGCCCCTACCTGCCTTCATCTCTAGCAATCTGGACTTTCACCAACCCACCAAATTTACCAACTGGAAGGCCATTCAAGGAAAAAAAGTTAATATGCTTTTTAACTATTCAACATATACCTATGTATATGAAAGAAAAATAATGGTTTTGTTTCCTTAGCAAATCTTTCCTTTGCAAAATAAGACTAAAATAAATGAAATGTAGATTCTGCTTATATTATCACCCAAACAAGTGATATCAAAATTAATGGAGTTATAGTGAGGTTCCATTTATGATGCCTTCTATAAAAACAAATAAGTCAGTGAAAAGAAAACCTTGCTCTATTTGTTGAATGGAAAAATGCAGTAATCTATGTTCCAGAATGCTTTGGGGCTGGGGGTTAATAATATAATAAAGATTTAAAGTAACTATCAAATATGTACCTTATCAATGCCATTACCATGGATAATCAGTACATTTGAAGTCTGAACTGGAAGGAATAGCCCCCAAATATGAATAATTTAAAAATTATTCATTGTACTTAGAAATTTATGATAGTTATCTTTAAGCTAATAATAGATTCCCCCCCCCCTTTTCATCTTGTGTATTTATAAACTGAAAGTGAAAATGGTTGACTTGAAAGAAAGATGAATAAGTGGGATCCCAATGTGGTATTAAAACTTCATGTGTAATCAATCTATAGCTGCCTATTTTAATTATCATCTGTGATGTTTTAAGAAACTTAAATGCCTCTAACATCCTATATTTTAAGGGTGAATTTTTTTTTCTGGCTAATATTCCCAATGAATAAATGACATTGAAACCCTTCTGATTACCAGCCTTGAGCTACCAGCCTTGTTTTGTAAAAAGTAGCATTAAAATATTTACTATTTTTATTAATGAAATATAGGAGCATAGATGACTTACATTTATAAAAACTGAAACAAAATTTTTTTTTTAAATGTTCATGCTGTATTTTTCATTCCATAGCAGTTTTTATTTTGAGACATTATAGAGATTTGGAATCCTTTCTCTAGGATGGTTCCCTTTTTCATACTACCTTTTTGTTTAATTTAAAATTTTTCTTTATCATTTAAAAATATTTCACTTATAGACTTCCATGAACACTTCATGCCATATGCCTTTCCCAAGGCATACCAGTGTACCTTTGAAAGAGATTCCTAGATTTCCTAGACAGGATTTTTATTATAAGGAGATTGAAAGGCAAATAGTTATAACTTCTGCTAATTATAACTAAATTCCCCACCATAATGATTGTATCATTTTAGATTCTTCTTACCAATAAAGGCTAATAGAGCCGATTTTCCTATAGGCACCTTGATAGAGTATGGTGTTAAACTTTTGGATCTCTGCCAATCTCATTGGTGTAGTTTTAATTGCATTATTTTATTATAAGATAGAGCGCATTTTTGTGTTTGTGGTGTCTTTATATGATTTGTCCTTTTTCTTTTTTTCTTTCAAAATATTAATGAGGTACATTATTTGACACTTGGAAAAGCATAACACCTTTTCTTTTAAGTTCTATGAGAAAAGTTAAGACCGTGGGCTATTCATTCTTTATTTTATTTGAACTTTTCTCACCCTGAGTTCGAGAAATGGTAAAATAATAGAGTCCTCTACTCTCCTTTGAGGATTATGCTGCTAACGTGCCAAAACAAGACTCTGGAACCCAGATGAACTTCTAAGATATTCCAAGAGAATCTGCCTTCAATCTCCATATACCCTGTCTCCCAGTACCGCTAACATCCTTGCTTAGGCTGTATACATGCATACATTTGCTGGAAATGTGACTTTTCACATTTTACAGCAGGAGTTACAGAGCTATTAGTGGTGAAATGGAAACTCGAGAATGTGGAGATTAATTTAAACCACATTGTGGGTTCAAGGAAAAGGGACACACTCTGTATTAGTTTCTCGAATGTGCACTAACCCTGCAGTGGGGAATGAGAGCCGAGAAAACCACCAGTGAACTTTTAAACCCTCTCGAGAGGAATCAAACCAGAACAATTAGCCTTGAATTGGAGCTGTTCTTGATGACAGGCCTCTACCCTTTCCCTGAGAAACAGCTCCCTTTGGCAGAGAGAGTAGACTCAGAAGATGGAAGAGAAAGAAGCACCTTAGCTATTGCCAGTAGAAGCTGGAACTCTTTCCAGTTGTTAACTGGTTTACTGATCTGCCTTTCATCACAGACTCCAAATTCTGTAAACAATAAATACCAACAAATTGTATGCTGTGGATAGTTAATGAGCTTAAAATATTTTCTTTTCCCTTCCAGTTCGTTGTGGCGGTGTTCTGGAGCATTTACGCCTATGACAGAGAAATGATATACCCGAAGTTGCTTGATAACTTTATCCCAGGGTGGCTGAATCACGGAATGGTGAGTGTACTCATACAAATGGCTTCCTTTTATTTAAAAAAAAAATCTTTTAAAGGACTGCTTTCTAACTTAGATTTTCCATAGAATCTACCTAAATAGCTGTGACAGCTTGGAAGAGTGTAATGAGAAATAGAAAGCTTCTTCCTATAGAATCGAGTCATTATTCAAACATGTAGTAGGTGAATCCACCGTATATTAAGAGATGGCAGTGGTGTTAGATAATACTCCTGGCTTATTCTGGGATAAATTTAATTTCTGTGCCATTAGAAGGCTTGTCCTTGGAACCGAAGGATGAATTCCCACCTACACGACCATTAGCACTCTGCGCCATCTCCACCTCATGTCAGTGGAATTGCTTTGGAAATAACTACTGTGCTTGGACAGTTTCCCCCAAATGAGCAGTAAGGCTGTTATTTTCCCTCAGAGAGCTGTTGCAGACATGTGGAGGTGTCTCTAGCGGTGGAATTGTCTTGTCAGGTTCTGCCCAATCTCGGGGGTTTGCCTGCAGCTACAAGGCTTTCTCCTTCCTCTCAGCCTAATTCTTTCTGATGCTTAGCCGTGGTCTTACCTTCACTTGTTTCAAGTCAAATACTTTTTCACATCACTTTGCAAGATTTGAGAGTGCATTTTCTGCAGAGAAACCTTCCCTTCCAGAGTCTGGAATTGAGCACTGTGTTGTTATTAACTAAGAAGCATGCATTTTGGTTACAGCAATTTTTAGAATATGTCCCAGGGTATTCCTGGTGAAAAGGGCAACCCATCACAGAAATTATAGGGGAATGAAGAGCTGGAAATCCAAAATAACAGTTTCCCTTCTGCCCCCAATTTTGATTTATTTTGAGAAAAATGCACTAACAAACAAACATTACTGTACTGAGGGGGTTTGATTAATCCTTTCTTAAGCCAACTCATCAAAAGTAGCACATCTCCAAGAAATGGAATCTTGTTTGAGTTCAATTAGAGCTACAGTGTTGAGTGATTAGCAGGGCGTCTCTGGTCTAGTTTCAAACGCATCAGCTGGGTCTTGCCTCTTAGCCATCTAAAAGGCCTGACATGGCTACGCTGCCCTTCTCCAACTTCGTACTTTTCTTTCATGTGAAAACTCCCAGGCATAACTCCATGCCATTGCAATTTTCTGCCCCCAATGCCCTTCTCCTTCTTTTCTGGCAGACTCCTGCTCATTCTGCTAGCTTAGTTCCTGACTTCTTTAAGAAGCCTTTCCTAACACCCCAAGCAAAATTAGCCCTCCCGTTATTTGTGCTTGACACTGCTTTCGCATCTCTCCCGTGCACATCTGAATCTCCACGAAAACTTAAGCTTCTAGTGAAAAATAACAGCTTTTGAATCCTGAGCACCCTGCCCAGTTGCCTGGAATATATTAATACTAGGATCAATACATATTTATTAGACTGATGAATGCATGCAGTACAGCCAATTTCCACAAGTCTTTGTCAGTCGGCATTAATTGCTACTATTTTTGAGAATATACTGTGTGCCAGGCACTTTGTAGTGATTATATCATTTAATTTTCACAATGGCATTATGAACAAAGAATTAGTTCATTTGCAGATGAAGAAATTGAGATTTTATAATTTGCCCTAAATCATTTAACTTTGGGTAGGCGGAGGTAGAATCTGAAAACCAGACCTATCTGGCCTCAAATATAATTCATTCTCCTTCTTCTAGCTTACGTTTTATCTGAACAGGCAAAGCATTAATTGATCTTGATAGAAATAGTAACTTTCTATGGCTTTTACAACGGTCTGTCAAGAAAATACAGGAGAGGCAGCTTCTTAGTTTCAGAATTTGTAGCAGTCTGAGAAAAACCAGTTGGTAATTAGGTAGGTATTTTAAGAAAAAGAATTCACAGCATGCATGATCCCCCAGAGCAAAGTTTTAAATGGAGATGGGCTTTGCAAATTCTCACTTCAGACTTTTAGCCAAAAAAACGTTGTCATGTGTTCAGTGAGGGGCAGGCTTGGCTTTGTTCACAAAGCAGGCATATTCCTCAACAAATTGTAGTCATCTTTTGTGACATTACCTCCAAATAGAGTAGTAACACCTCGATAACTTTCATTAGGTGTCCAAGCTGTGTGAGGTAAACAGTTGCTGTTTCCAGTGGAATGTGAGATATTGTTGGTTACCTTGTTCTGACATTAGGAGGGCGTTAGCTGAGAACACATCATTGCATCATGCGCTATAGAAAACAAGTCCTGGATTTTTGGCCTCTTATTAACAGACCTAAACTGCACAATAATACCTTCAGGCCAGGGGATGAGTCACAACCTTTGTGGATCCTTGTTCTAAATTTGTTATGTTTTGAACAAATAAATGGTTTGTTAATTTTTTATGTAGCCATTAGAACCTTGACTTGTCTTTTTTAATTTTCCCTTACTCTTGGAGGCAAACACTATTTAGAAACACAAAGAAGAATGGATTGACAAAAATATTTAGGGAAGAGAAAAGATAAATTAGCTAATTTGTCAAATCCTCTGAGATAATATGAACTCAGTGGATTCTTTCACAGTGAATTTTTTTCCTGGTGGAGATGAATGACCACATCTTTGCTTTTCTTCATGTTCCAATCGTTGAATCCAGGATTACTGAAAAAAAAAATTGCTCATGGTGGCAGAGGAATATTTATAATGTTAAACAATTTATGTTACTCTAATTTTATATATGTGTGACTGTAGATATGAAATGCACAAAGCATGATCTGGATTCTGTACATTGGCATATGAGTATTAAATGCTGGAATCCTGAATAATTTTATTTTCATAAAAATCTATGTGTAAGGTTGGTGAAATTTCAAATCAATATTTTCAGCTTTGTTTAAATTGTAATTAAATGTCTCGTAATTATTATAATTTGTATACATGTTTAATAGATAATTGTAAATATTTAAATTTAAAATAGCCTTTGTAAATATATAAAAATAATTCCGTTTTTTGCACTAATTTTAATGCATATATTTTGATTAAAACATTCAAATTACATGCATTTTGATTATGGTTACATTTTATTTTCAATTTATCTTTTAGGTTATAACTCATAGCTCAAATTTTATAGAATTTTTTATTATAATGTCATATTTAGTGATTTTGTGAGATGAAGGCATAAAAATGTTTAAATTCATGGAATATTTTTATTAACATTTATTAAATATTTTAATATTCATATTTACAGCTTATAATATAATATCTTTATTTTACTGTTCATCCAATCACATATTTTTCTGTTTTGTTTTTTGAAAATATATCTGACAATGTAGGAGCCAAGGACATATTTTATTTAGTACTTTATTATTTTAATTTGTAATTTTTCTTTTTTTTAGAATTTATCGGTTGAAGTTTTAAATAGGTAACACATATATATCCTATAAAATTTAAAGGTGTTTCCCTGCTATATTTGTATACTAGCTATTTAGTTCTTTCTTTTCACTTTTACCTTTTAAAAAAATTAGTTATAACTGACATGATAATTTTACATATTTATGGGTACGAAGTGCACAATATGTAATGATCAAATCAGGATAATTCACAGATTTATTATCTCAAATATTTATAATTTCTTTGTCTTAGGAACATTCAAAACCCTTTCTTCTTGCTGTCTGAAATTACACAATAAATTATTGTTGACTATATTTACACCACGATGCTATGGAAAACTAAAACCTACTCCTCCTATGTAGCTACCATTTTGTATCCATTAATCAGCTCCTTCATACTCTGCACTCCTCCCTACTCTTGCCACCTTAATAACTACAGGTCTCCCCACTCCCTCCATGAGCCTGTCTTTTCCAGCTCTCATATACGAGTGAGAACTTTTGGTCTTTATCTTCGGGGCTGACTTCTTTTACTTAACATAATGTTCTCCAGGCTCATCCATGTTGCTGCAAAAGATGGGATTTCATTCTTTTTATGGTTGAATAATATTCCATCCTGTGTACATAGACCACATTTCTTTAACTATTCTTCTGTTGATGATTCCACATCTTGACTATTGTGAATAGAGCTACAGTAAACATGGAGGCTGCAGATGTCTTTTCCATTTCCATAATGGATGTACTAATTTACATTCCCACCAACAGTGTATAAGAGTTCCTTTTTCTCTGAATCTTTGACATTATTATTTTTTTAATCATGGTCATTCTAATTGGGGTGAGATTATCTCTCATTGTGGTTTTGATTTACATTTCCCTGATGATGAGTGATGTTGAGCTTTGTTCATATACTCTTTGGCCATTTGTATGTCTTCTTTAAAGTTTGTTTTTGTTTTTGCAGTTTTTGACTGGGGCTCAGTTTGAATCCACCATCTCTGGTATATGGAACAGGTGTCCTACTCCTTTGAGCCACAGGTGCCACCCCATTTGTATGTCTTCTTTTAAGAAATATCTATTCAAACTCCTTGCCTATCTTTTAATCAGATTATTGGGTTTCTTTTATTTTCTGTTGGTTGAGTTACTTGTATACTCATCTTGTCAGATGAATAGTTTATAAATATTTCTCCTATTCTACAGGTTGTTCCCTCTTTGATTGTTTCCTTTTCTGTCTAGAAGCTTTTTAGTTTGATATACTCCTATATGTCTATTTTTGCTGTTGTTGCTTATGCTTCTGAAGTCTTACCCATAAAATCTTTGCTCAGACCAATGTCCTGAAGCATTTCCTGTATTTTTTTTCAAGTAGTTTCTTACATTTAAGTCTTTAATTCTGAGTTGACTTTGCTTATGAATTCTTTACCTAGGCCAGTGTCCAGAAGAGTTTTTCCTATGTTTTCTTCTAGTATTTTTATAGTTTCAGGTCTTAACATTTTAGTCTTTAATCCATCTTAAGTTAATTTTTGTGTAGAGTGAGAGGTAGGGGTCCAGTTTCATTTTTCTGCATATGGCTATTCAATTTTCCTGCATGTGGCTATTCAATTTTACCAGCACCATTCATTGAATAAGGCATCCTTTTACCAGTGTGTACCTTTGTTGATTTCAACAAAGATTGGTTGGCTGATCTTTCTCTGCAGCTTTATTTCTTAGTTCTGTATTCTGTTCCATTGATCTATGTCTCTATTTTTATGCCAGTAACATGCTATTTTGGTTATTATAGCCTTGTAGTATAATTTGAAGGTAATGTGATGCTTCCAGCTTTGTTTTCTTGGTTTAGGATGGCTTTGGCTATTTGGGATCTTCTTTAGTTTCATGTGACTTTAGGATTTTTTTCTAATTCTGTGAAAAATGGCATGGGGTTTTTGACAAGCATTGCATTAAGTTCTGTAGATTGGTTTGGAGTGTATGGTTACTTTATCAATATCAATTCTTCTCATCCATGAGTGTGGGATGTTTTTTCATTTGTTTGTGTCATCTGTAATTTCTTTTATCAATGTTTTCTAGTTTTCCTTATAGAGATCTTTTACTTCTGGGTTAAATATATTCTTTGGGTTTTTTTTTTTTTATTGTAAGCGGGATTAACTTCTTGACTTGATTCTCAGCTTGATTATGGAGATGCTTCTTATTTTTGTACACTGATTTTATATCCTGAGACTTTAGTGAATGCATTTACCAAATCTAGGAGTCTTTTGGAGGTGTCTTGAGGGTTTTCTAGGTACAAGATCATACTATTAGCAAACAGATAATTTGACTTCCTCTTTTCCACTTTGGATGGCTTTTATTTCTTTCTTTTGTCTGATAGCTCTCCTAAGAATTCCTCACTGGTGTGTTTGAATGTCACTAGGTCACAGACCTAGTGGAGGAGGCAAGAAGGGGAGCTTATAGTAAGGACCAGTCATATGTACCTGGTCAAATTAAAGTAATTCCATGAGAGAATGTATCCTCTTCTTATATGCAGAATCACAGTCATTATTTGGACTGTACAATATAATTTGGAGAGATGTAATATAATTTTAGGAATCTAGAGCTTAGAATGACAGAACCAAGATGTAGTTTATATCTTGGTACCATTTTAAAGAGCATCATCAACTCAGTTTAGAATTTGCAGCATTCAACTGCCCAGCACAAAATTTAGTCAGAAAACAGGAAAAATAAAACTGATCTGAAATTCACAAGGCTTTCATTTTGATTTATACTAAAGTTGCAGAAGTAAGACTAAAGGAAAGCATCATAACTCTTTCTTTCTATTGCCTATCTCTTTTTCTCTCACCAACCACTCCAAGAATTTATTTGAAGACGGGAAGAAGAAAGGGGTAAATAAATGAGTTAGAACAGTCACACAACTTTGTTGTTTAACTACTAGGTTATCCCCAGACTCCACGAAAATAGAAAAAAAGAAGAAGAATTTTAATTTTTTACAATTTAAGTAAAAACGTATGATGTAAAGCACATTTCAACAGAACCAGTTCAATATCCAAAATCAAAATTGTTCTTTCTTTGTCACCTGTTTATGTTCCTATTCCCAGGAACTTGAATAGCACATGACACCCTTTATCTAGTCACTAAATGTTGATTAAAAGAATGTTTGTGCATTTGCTTTTGAAACTTGAATGTAAATGTCCCATTTACATTTACATCCTTCTGTCTCCTTTCTGCCCTCCGTCCACTGATGATTAGACAAGAGAAACAGAGGTAATATCAGCAAAGGAATTAGAATTTCCAAACTGTAATGAGGATGGCTATGGATAGTTGTAGGAGGTAGAGTTCTACACGGCCTGCGAGTATGGGGCTGGATTTTGATTAATTCAATTTAGCAAACATTTATTGAAAGCCTAAACTATGCAAAGTACCCCCAAAAGATATCGTGGGTTTACAGGATGAGAAAAACACAGATTGCATCCCCATGCAGTTTTAAAGGATAGAAATTATCTGTACGAGATGGAGGAAGATAAGTAGGGAAACAGTTTCACAAGTCAGCATCATAGTCCCCAAAGGACTTTTTTCACTCTGCCAAAGGGAAACACTATAGTTATTCTGGCCTGTTCCTTGGTTGCAAAAAAATAGAACCATGGACCTTTCTCTTCTGTTGATTATAATTTTCAAAGATTGTCAGTGGAGTAAATAAATACACATTAAAAGTAATAAATAAATAAATATTTGAACTCCAGGAAGATTACAGACTTTTAGTGATGCTAAACCAGGATAAATCAACAGTGAGAAGGTGTCTCTGCTTATTGAAGACATTATAATTAATGTTTATAAAGCACTCTGAGAATGCAACATACTGCAGAAGGTTAGGACATTATTACTATTACCACAGATCTTCAAGAAGACAGGGTCTTGATATTCTTATAATCACAGCAGGAGTTGTTTATTCCCTGTGTAATTTATGAGGAGAAAAAAATAGTGAACCCTACCCTCTTCCTGCTTGGCTTGTCAGTTGTTCTTGTTTTATGTAACTGATCCTCAAGAGAATCTTCATTTAGGCTACTATTCATGCTGTCAGTATTATTTCGACATTTGATAATTATTAAAGGTTTTGTACATCTGTCTTTCCCAGAAGAGAAGGCACTAAATGCTACTTGGGTGATCATTGGGTTTGCAGGAACTCATTTGACATCATTCTTTTGGTGGATAGCATGGTTTATGGAATGCTTCCAGTTCTGGGCTACACAGATTGTGCATTTCATTACTCATGGAGTCAGTGCCACCCTGATATTAGATGTCAGTAAAGTAAACTATTGGTTGACAGAAGACTATGGTAAACTGTGAAAATATATAATGTTTCACATGTATTTTTAAATACATGTAAGCTTTCTGAGAATCTAGAAATTTTATAAAATAAAAGTTAGAAATTGAAAAAGAGGTCAGAAATTTCTTAGAAACCTCTTTCTATGACTCACCAATGGACTTTCCCCAAAGATAAGTAAGACCTCAAAGACCAGGATCAACAAGGAGAGTTACATTGACAATGAGGATACTTTCAGAATTGTTGCATAACTATTTTCACATGTAAGCTTTTTCTTATCAAATTTTATGGATGACATCTTCCCCCATTGTGAATTTTCATTTGCAGTCATCAGTTCTACCAGGCCCAATTCTCCTACTTGGGATTATGCAGATTTAAATTTTGACAATGAAGATTTGATTATTCTGTCTAATCAGTCAAAAATGTTAAGGTATTTTAATTTTAGTTCTTGCCAGTTATGTATTTTTATTTATTTCAGCCAAAGTATTGTAAACCAGAAAAAAAATGTATTCTTTTAAAATCAATGTGTCTATAAATTGTGAACAAATTTTGTGAAGAAGAGAAACAAAACTGTAAAGAGAAAGGGGAGGTGGGGAGTGGCCAGGATGGGGCTGCCCAAAAGGTGGGAAAAGGTGGGAGAGAAGAGAAAAGAAAGAAGAGTGATGTCGTGGTGAAGAGGTGAGAGATGGCCACAGAATAGAGGCAAAGTAAGGAGTTGGGAAAGCAAGAGACCAGAGGAGAAAGGGAGTTTTAAAAATGTTCTAGAATAAAAGAGGCACAATGACAAAGTCAAACCATTCACTTTATTCTCTACCTCCTCTGTGGTAGGAGATTTCAGGTTAATGTATTTTTTTTCTCTTTACTGCCTGGCACATGCTTGGCATATTATAGGTTTTCAATTACCACTTGATGAGTCAATAGGTATTAGTAGATGAAGTTGGCTTCCTTGCTGTGTTCCTTGAATACCCCAGGCTCCCTTCTCTTCTTAGGATGTGTCCCTAGATCTGCTTGGCTCCCTCCTCCTTTTCAATCAGGCTGGCCCTGAGAAGGGTAGCTGAGAACTGCATCTGCATCCTCTAACTGCTGCCCTGCCCCCACCCGGCACTGATCATCCTTGACATATCATGTGTGTTTGAGTCTATGGTGTATTTATGGTTTATTGTCCAAGTCCCCACCTGCTAGAACAGCGTTTCCATAAGGGCAGGGATCTTGGCTTCAGTTGCTGATTCATCCAAACACTTAGAACAATGCCTGCACATTGTTGTCAATCAATAGATATTTGTTGCATGAATGAATTGACCTAGTAATATTATCTGTTCATGTTTTCTCTTGTTCTCTTTTTCTCCCACTCTTTCTTTCTTCCCCTTTATGATAGTTGACAGAGAACCACCCCCTTCCTTCCTAACTTATATTTTACTTCACTGTTTACTCAGCTACACTGCACCAACACCCTACATACTACCCATATTCCTCCAGAAGGTTTTTTTATGTTGTAACTCCTGCCTCAGGAGGCCTGAACTGATGTCCAAAGAACGCACCCTGGAATATCTACGAGCTCCAAGTCAGCCTGGATCAAATTTACTGAAAAAGCTCTTCTACATATTGATTATTTTATCTGGGTATTAGTTATTTTCTTTCTAGGGTAATGTAGTTAGATAATGGCTTTTTAAGGCTTTTTCATGCCATCACAAATCCCTTTGTTGAAATAATTTTCCGTGCAGGAATGGAATTCAAGGCTAGTATTATTATTTGGCGTATACTCTGCCCTTTTTTCTTGCTTTATTTAAAAGATAAGCAGGTCCATTTGTTGTGTTAGTTCATTGTAAGGTCTATAAGTTGTTTTCAGATATTTTGGGGCCAGTGACACCCTAAGTGTGGTTTACTCAAGTGTTTTTCCTCTAATCCTTAAATCCAAAGATATTTCAAAGTAAACTTAACTCACATGTTTTCCATTCATTTGCCCTTAGGTCTTTGGATTTGGGGAAGAGGTGATGGCAGGCAGAAAGGTAGTGCTCTAGAAACTGGCTTCCTCCTTCACTGCCACAGACAGATCATTCATTAGCCACAGACCTGGTCTTGGCAGACGCCCATACCTATATCCTTTCCAGTTCCCTTATAACTGAAGCTCCAACCTCAGCACATACCAGTGTCACTACCAAAGAAAGGAAAGTGGAAAGAAGCTGCATTTTCTATCATAGAACCCCAGAATCCCAAAATCTTAGGCTTGAGATTCTGAAGACCTTCCGGTCCATATGGCGTGTGATGCTAACTCACCTCAACAGTATCCTGGGTAATTACCTTTCATCCACTGCTCCAGCCACCTACCATGGTCGCAGCTGCTGGGGAGTCTCCCATAGGGAACTGGGGTTTCTGTTCTTTTCTCTGGTCCGGATATGTCCAGCCCCTTTATCCACTCTGCGGGAGTTAGTCACTTGTCCTCTGTGCTGTCCTCACGTTCCTTCTGAGAGGACCCTACTCGCCCCTGTAACTTCATTCTGCCCTGTCAGTGGGTCATTCCTGAGTTGGGGCTTTCTGGACCAACTACCCATGGAGCATCAGACTCTGCTTGGGACACATGACCTTAAGATAACCTGCTGAAACTGACCCATTACCTCAACCTCTCCTCTAAATCTCATTACCTGTCTGTGTTGTCATTGTAATAATGGGAAGATGCATCTAAAGTCTGTTCTTTCTACCTTGTCCCCCTTGGTTAGGTGACAGGTCCTATCAATTGTGACTACAAAGTAGTTCCCAGATCCACCCCAATTCTTCTGTCCACCAGCTCTGCTTTAATTCAAGATTTCATCTCGGCTGAGCAGAGGTAACGCTCATCCGTCATGCTCCGTCCACTGGTTTTCCCCACCAGTCCTTTCTCCACGCTGCTGCCTGGGTGAACTCTCTCCAAGTCATGGGGATAGCAAGGCCATGTGGTAGGCTCCTCCTCCTCATCTTATCTGCATCATTTTATATCCCAGTCATGTAGAAAAATGGTCAGCTAAAGAGAAGCCAGGACAAGAGTGTGGCAACTCACTAGAAAATCTGCAATCTAACTTTGTCATTTTTCATCTCCATTGGATTTTGAATCTGAACTACTGAATTTGTCCCAAACTGCCTGGTCTTTTAGTGACTATGAGGTCCTGGCTAACCTCCCTGAGCTCTTCTCAAGGTGAGGCTTATCTAGGAGGTTGTCAGCATTCCCCCCATCTGTGGAATTCTCCCCATTCCTTGTTAGCCACAGACTCACCCACACTTTCAATGGTCCTCCAGATTGCTCTCCAGAGCTGAGTGGACTCCAGGCCCTTGTCTCCCTATCAGACTCTACCTATCCATGAAGTGTACTTGTACAGGCACAACTCTCCGCAGCTTGGACCTCTTTTGGGGACTCTTCCCCAGTGCACACCCAGTTCTTTGAGGGCAACTACATGGTCTTAGCTTCCTCTGCATTTCCTGCATGGCACATAGTAGGTCTCAAATAATGTCCTTGAAAGAATGAATAAGTAAGTGAATGAATTTCTATCATATATCCTGACTCTCCAAGTCTCATAACACTCTCTAGAAAGGAAATTAGATTATTTTCCCTTAGTGAACGTAAGCTAAGATCTTAGGTACCTATGATCACTATTTAATTCTCTACATTTCATATATCAGCAAGCCATTCTAGACCTTTATACAGTGCCCTTGTAAACTCATTGGTTTAATAATTTTCAGGATCAACTTTCCCCTTTCAAAGAGCAGAACTATGTCTGCTGGCCTCTAAGTGTCCAGCATAATAACTTGTCCAAGTTCTCCCAGCCTGTGAGTGAGCAGCTGACCTCTCTGTACGCTCATACTATCGGGCTCTCCATGGAGCCATGTCCACAACTAGTTTGAGAGATGCCTCTAAACATTCCTGGCATTTTATATTATTTTCCATTTCCTTGAAGCAAGATGATTCTTTTCCTATTGTTTTTACCATCTCTCCATCCCTATTCAGAGACTGAGCTTGCACGTAATGATCTAATTTTAAGATATGTTTTAACCTAGGTGCAAGGATTAGCCCCTACTAGTGGAAATGTTTCCCTTTAATGCCACCCCTTTCATCCTTATCAAATACATTAATTCATTGGACCTGGTAATATATCTAATCATCCTGCATCTCCAGGTGCGACAGCTCTCATGGCTGCTGAGTGTTAGTGAATGTGCCTTTCTACACCTGACCTGTGCCATCATGTGTGTCTTTTCTGCTCCATTCTGTTTCTCACCCCAGATTAACTACCAAAAAGCTACCCATTTCCATGGGCTGTTCTTCCAATGGACACAGACTTTGAGCCACATAGAAAAGGGGACTGAACCAAAGTGACCTCTTGAGTTCTCCCTGGTTTTATTATTTGGTGAAGACAGTTTAGTGTAAAGTATTTAAAAGGTTAGTCAGAGTAAAGTTCTCTGTTCATCAGTCTTCTTAAATTTCTCCACTGAGTTTCACGAGTGGGAAACTTATAGCTTGTTGTGGGGCTTCATGAGCTGGACAATGGAACCACATGGAGAGCATGGCACCTGCCCCATAATAGACCCAATAAACATAAATATAAAATAATAAAATAAAATATCAAATAAAATAATAAAGGAAAATAAATCTCCCCAGAGCTGACATTTTTAACTTATTATCATAGAGTAAGTAGCAAGTTGTTGTCAATCTCTGTCTGAAGCTTGAAAGGAAAATGCCTTGCTGGGAATCTTCTATTTTTAGTGACACTGAATTTGTAGATGCTCCTAACCTAAAAAATGAATGAAATTTCTTATAGAAAACGGAAGATATTTACCCTCGGACAGAGAATTCAGATCTTTCTGATTTCTGAGCATCTCCCCTCAGTTACACCTATTGGAAAGAGCTTTGCTTGAACTCAGAATGTGACTGCTAATATTCACACATATGGCAAATATGAACTAATCAGACCACAGCTATTTTGCTGCATTCCATGGTGTCTCATTTATTTGTTTAATTTGCAGCTATAGCAACGAGATTCCACCACTCCAGGCTGTTACACAGCCCTGCAGTATGATCAGCTTGGGTGAAGTTTGGCTCTCAGTGCTGTGCTCAATTGAAGACATATGCACGACCTCACTCACCACATTTTTTAACCTGTTTTTCACACCGTGTAGACGTGCAATACTTACATAAAAATATGAAAAGCAACCTTCTGCACAGAGAGCAGGCAATTAAAAGATGCTGCGACCTTCTTTGCCACAGCATCGCAAAGCTTAAAGTTTTCTTGGCTTGCTTTTCCAATGCCCGGCTGCGTCTGAAGCAGGCCGCCTCTCCACAGAAAGCTTGCTCCAGCAATGACTAAAGGATTGACCTGGTGCCACGCATGCTGCTCTGTAAAAGAAGGGCATTTGGAAATGACCTTGAAACAGAGTTTTGCCAACTTAATGAAATGCAGGCCTTCAAGAAGGGCCATTTCACGAGAGATATGCAGACAGGTAGTTGCAGCATTATCAAAATTCAGCTCTGTCATTTGGGATTGAATTACCCTGGGTTTTTAAGCTACATAAGGAATGTTGCTCACTCTCTATTAGTTGCCTTTAGTGACAGGTTGGAAAAATTAGGTAATGGAGAAAATTGGCATTCCACTGTTGTTTTTCTTAGGTGATTTTTTTCAAACGTTAGCTGAAGGACAGGGAGATGCTCAAAGGGCACGCTGTTAAATAGGGAGATGGGAGTTTAATATGAAGAATGCCCTGAATGAGGATGAAGTTAGTGAGTAGAGTAAGGATGAGAGGAGGGGATATCTCTCTTCACTTGTAAACTGCTGAACTCAACAGATTCAGGCTCTAGGTGGGGAACGTTTCTTTATCTCAGTATGTGAACGGATAGAGTCAACGGTCCTTGCTGCTTAAACATTAAGTGATGTTGACACCCTTGTTGCTGTATGGTTTTCCATTTTACAGAGTGATTTTTTATGTTGGTACATCATGTGGCCTGATTGCGTTTCACTCGCCAGTGAGGTTGGCTGACATGGCAGGATCTGGATCACACAAAGCTGTGCTTTAACCTTGTTTGGAAGTCAGGGTTGTTGTGACCTTGGATAGCCCCCTTTGGCTTTCCTTGCTGTGATGTCCTTTCCACAATTGGGGTGAGGCTGAGACAGTCCAAGTTTGTGGGCCAATCAAGGTGGGACAGCAGAAGAGCGTTGGGAAATAAGTCAGATATTCTCTTAAGCCAGTTCTTAGATTTTTGTACAAAAGGAGATTCGGCATTGATTTAAATAAATTAATAAGATCATTCAAGCCCTCGAGAGCTCTGTAAGGAAACTGTAAAAAACCTCTGACCTATCTTAGTGGAGTTAGAGGACATCTCAAAGTGGTTTTGATTTGAGTTTCTCTGATGATTAAGGATGATGAGCATTTTTTTCGTGTCTCTGTAGGCCATGTGCATGTCTTCTTCAGAGAAGTTTCTATTCACATCCCTTGCCCACAATGAGATGGGATCACTTGTTTTCTTCTTTTTTTTTTTTTTTTGCTAATATTATTATTATTTTTTTATTAAATCGTAACTGTGTGCATTAATGCAATCATGGGGTACAATGTGCTGGTTTTACACACAATCTGAAATGCTTTCATCAAACTGGTCAACACAGCCTTCATGGCATTTTCTTCGTTATTGTGTTATTTCATGGCATTTTCTTAGTTATTGTGTTTAGACATTTATATTCTACACTTAGTAAATTTCACATGTCCCCTTGTAAGATGCACTGTAGGTGTGGTCCCACCAATTACTCTCCCTCCACCAATCCTCCCCCTTGTTGTTTTCTTTTCTTTTCTTTTTTTTTTTTTTAGAGACAGAGTTGCACTTTGTCACCCTTGGTTGAGTGATGTGGCATCACAGTTCACACCAACCTCCAGCTCTTGGGCTTAGGTGATTCTCTTGCCTCAGCCCTGAGTATAGGTACCCACCACAATGCCTGGCTATTTTTTTGTTGCAGTTTGGCCAGGGCTGGGTTTGAACCTGCCACCCTCAGTATATGGGGCCAGTGCCCTACTCACTGAACCACAGGCGCTGCCCAGATCACTTGTTCTTTTCTTGCTAATATGTTTGAGTTCTCTGTGGATTCTGGTTATCAAACCTTTGTCAGAGACATAACCTGCAAATACCTTTTCACATTCTGATTTAATAAAAAAAGAAAGAAGAAAACCCTCTGGCCACTCTTATTTTTAAAATGCTGACAATCTTCATGAAGTAATCCTGGGAAACATATTATCAACAGCAACCTCCCAGAACATTCCCTTTTACTTTATCTTGCATTTTTCAATATGAAATTTGATATTTCTGTAGTTTAAACTAGATTGACTAAAAGGAAGGCATTTTTTCCGCATAAGCTCAAACCTTCCAGAGTCATCATTTTGTAGTATTGCATTAGTGAGCCATGCAACTAAGCTAAAAATCAAAACTAGAGATTATAGTTGTTTGCACAACTGCTCACATTGTATGTAGTAACTTATGTGAAAACCAGTCTGGTATTTGCAAAGAAAAAGTTATTGCATGCAGTAATTTATATTGAAATCAAGGTTGATGATTTTTTATTTGGTTTGCTAAAGTATCATATAGCTAAATTATTTGCTTATGATTCCCTCCACCCCAGTTGACTATTTCGTGAGTTCCTTGAAAAGTTCTAACATGTGAAAATAAGAAAGATTTCAGTATCTTGCTTTATGTTCTGTATGTATTGATCTGTCTTAAAGGTGATTTACTTTTTTTAAAGTTCAGACTATTTTTTAACTTTTAATTACAGAACACAGTTTCCCTTAGAGCCTTCTTCCTAATCTGTTGAAAGTATTTGCCAAAATGCTTCTCAACTTCTTAAATAAAAGCAAGAATGTGTCTCAGTCCATTTTGCCTGCTGAAACAAAATGCCATAAACTGAGTAGCTTATCAACAATCTACACTTATTTCTCACATTTCTAGAGGTTGGGAAGTTCAAGATCAAGGTGTCAGCACAGTTGGGTGCTGGTGAGGGCCCACCTCCAGATTGCAGATTGCTGATTTCTCCCTGTGTTTTCATGTGACTGAAGAGGCTAGGTATCTCTCTTGGGCCTTTTCATAAGGGCACTAATCCACTCATTTAGGGCTCCACCTCAGTGGTCTAATCTCCTCCCCAAAGTCTGCCTCCTAAAACCTCGGGGGTTAGAGTTTCAGCGTGTAAATTTTGTGACAACATAAAATATTCAGACCATAACAGGAAAAAAAAAGGAAGAACAGCAGAGAATATCAACCATAAGGAACACCATGACCTCTGGTATTTAACAGCATGGATCACAAGGTCAGAGGAGGTAAGAGGCAGAATAGAAAGAGAAGGCCTGGGCCAGTGGGGACCCCTTGTATCTTTGCTGTCCTGCCAACCTCAGGCACTCAGCACTGCCTTTCTCCTCCTGGTGATGTTTTTTATTTATCTTTTCAGTAATCATTTTAGATATGAAAGAATTAGGGAGCTTAACATTATTCAATGTAATCGGACAATATCTTCACCTTTAAGCTATCCTTAGAAACATAGGAGATTATTTTTGTGTCTGTGAATAAACTGTAAAGCATTTTCTTGTGAAAAACTTCATTCCATATCCTGGTGTGGCTCTTGCAGTTGAACAGAGGCTGTCTTTCCAAGTCCCTGAGTGAGAACTTTCTCAACCTGTGTTCAAACAGCCTTGTACTCTTTGCTTTCATGCCTCCTCATTGAAAACTCTCTCTCAAACCTTTTCTATGTTATGTTCATTTTTTTCATACTAGCACACAGTTCAAAGAAACATCCCCATTGAAAACTCTTTTCCTTTCAAAGCCAGCCCCATTTATACAGACCTTAATGATGCTTTTGTCTTTTCATGCCATTGATGTTGCACGTTAATGCGACCTAGGTCAACCCTAGTTGGTCTAGGTCCCACACTCAGAGATTTTTGATGGATTCAGTCTGGGATGGGGCCAAGACACCATGTGTATTTTTTAATTGCTCCCTTACATGGTTCTGAGCTGGGTTTGAGGGTCTTTGAATTCACCAGTCTCTCGGGCATCTTTGGGGTTATTAATGGAAGAACGCAAATAGGAGATGTCTAGAGCTGAGCTGGGTGGAGATTGTGGCAAAAAGACAATCTGAATAAATGTATACAACCAGGCACATAATCAACCCGTAATTAACTCTTGCAGGTTGATTACAAGGTGGCATTTCTGTCAGGTTGATTACAAGGTGGCATTTCTGTCTGAGTTTTTACAGCAATAAAATACTAGAACTGTCTCAACATCCCAGGAAAAAGTGAATTAATATCAACATTTATTGGAAGATTAAAGCCTAATACCTATGTCAGTTAACATTAATCCTTGAAAATATGTTTGGAGTTCAGTTGTCTGTAACTAATTGAAGACTGCAGTAAACAGAGGATATGGGTTTCCTCTGTGTTTTTTAAAATAAAATATAAATCTTTTATATACCTCTATTTCCTATAGAAAGGGTTGTTACTTGTCAGTGGGATCTTAAAAGTTTTATTTTGTTTTCTCGGACCTCATTACTTTCCCATAGATCTTATAAGCAGAATTACAATGAGGTGAGTCATAGTGTTAACACTTTTTTGGAGCTTCTTTTGCCAAAGCAGCTTGGAATACAGGGGATTTTCAAAAACTATGTTTGGGGCACGTGGGAAGAGAAGAGAATGGAAGGAAGGATGGGATGCAAAGGAGGGAGAGAGGACGGTGGGAAAGAAGGAAAGAAGAGAGGGCAGGAGGGAGGCAGAGAAGAAAACATTTTGCTTTAGACTACATGTTTTTAAAACTTGATGACATCTCATGGTATCTCATTGGTATGTTTTAGACAACCTTGAAGTGCAAATGAGTTTGGGTTTCAAATGCTCATTTGTGAGCCAGTTTTGTGGAACCGGAAACGTGTTTGCCCACAAAAGTTTTGTTATATAAGCAGGAATTCATTTTCGAGGCTAGCTCGTAAACGCTCCTCATTCTGTTTGCAGCTGAATTATTGTGCATTTATAATGATAAATAGCCGACTATACAGTTGAAAATGTGTAGATCTAAAAAAAATCATAAAAGCAATAAAATCAATTGTTGAATTGCCTCACACTTTTAACTTGGATCTTGATGCTGGAGGGAAAGCAGGTTTAATTTGAGGAGTCTGGAGGTGTTTAAGACCTCTCAGAGTGTGATTTGAGTGCATCGGTCAGAGGGACAGCAAGCATGCTGTCTTGGGGGTCTCTGCAGCCATTTATATACTGCAAGCTGGTCCTGAAAAAGCAGCACCCTTAGGCCACATTAGTAAGTCCTCAGCAAAAGTGTCGTCTTCCATTCCACAACCAGTATTGAAGGAATATACATGATGTATTGGGTGCAGTTACCATTTATGCTAGAAGGCAAAACAGAAAGAATTCCTCTCATGGAGCTTACAATTTAGTGGCAGAGCCAAATAAACAAATAATGTCATTTATAGACGACCTGTGATTCATTGATATTTATGAAAAATTATTGTGTGAATATTAAAGTCCATTCACATGTACAAGGAACTGTGATGACACTTACAGAATGCATTTGACAGGAGACATAAGTGTTTGCTGAAGGCCTGCTCCAAGCCAGCCACTTACAAACGCTATGCCATTTCATCCCTAAGTAACCCTGAGCGGGAGGGGCCGTCATCATTTCACAGACGAGACTCAAAGCAGCTAAGACATGTGTCTGAGATGGTCCCAACCAAGTCTGTCCAACTTCAGACACTTCCTGCCAATCCAAGCTGCCTGTCCTGCAAAACCATTCTGAAGAGATTTTCTAGCGTTTCACTACTCAGTATCCTTTGTCTAAGAATCCATGCAATAATCTCCCTCTTGAATTTCATAACGAAGCCATATTGTCTCTCCGGAGGCCAGTGTGCTCCTTTCTGTTAACAAAAGCTCCTTCTGCTTCTCTGACACAGCCCGTCCGCCAGGGGCCTCTAGTACAGTTTGCTTTCCTTCCTCCCTAATACAAATTTATGTCTGATTCTTCACATCTGTCTTGATTTTCACTACGCCAAGCCTTTTACTGCAGGCTGCCTTGTCCTTCTGAGAAGTACTGAGAATATATATTACAGAAACAGAAAAGGAATAGGACTTCTGGAGTATAAATTCCTCAAGGCTCTCTTTGCCTGTCTTCTGTGTAACTGAAGATAGGGCCTTGCGCTTAGGAGTGAGCAGTAACTATTGATTGTGAACTGATCATAGTAACAACTCTGAAGGACAATTCTGCTTGTTTTAAGGATGACTGTAAGTTGATGGGCTCTGGCTTTATCTGTTAAATTCACCTTAAAACTGTGCCTTCCTTTTATCTAATGGACTCAGCTCTTATGTTTTCTTCTGTTTATCACTCACAAATGAAATATGGAGGACAATGATCACAGTCAACATGCACCACATCCCTCCCCCTTGCAGTGCTTAGCTCTCAGGTCTTGTTATCATACCCATTTCACAGAAGGACAAACTGAGGATCAGGGAACTTAAGTGGTTTGGGTGAAAAGTGAGGAAATAAATTTTCTACTGCAGAGAGAAAATTCAGCAACAGATGGAAGAAAGAATTAGGGAAAGAAAAAGTATATATACTTGAATACATATGAGAAATAAATTGCTTCAGGTCTGACCAGTAAAATGTAGAAGGGGTTGAGCAAAGTTGCAAATGACTTGTGAGGGAATGGCCCCTGTTTTGTTGACCAAGAGGAGGGAAAGGTTATGTGCCACCTGCTATTTCACAGCTGAGATCTTCGCCTGCCTCACAACTTGAGGGGATAGGAGCTGACTAATAAATTCCTTTAATTTATTTTTGTTTATAATTTCAAGTTGTCTGGTTGCATAGGTCTTCTGTGTCCTTCTGGGCTGGCCATTTGGGGAGGGCCCAGAATTGAGGAACCCCAGGATCCCTGGAGAACCCTGATGTGTGCTTGATCCCACTGCCTCTCAGTAGGCAGCCCCCAGCAGGTTCCCTGTCCTCCCTGTCCCTGGGAGCAGCACCCTGAGGCTCTTAGGGCAGATCTGCCCCTCTTCAGACCAGGATGACAAAGAAACAAGGTCCAGTCACACAGGAAAGCATGAGAAGCCCACTGTGAGCAGTGCTGCTGTGTGAGCTCTAGGAAGTGGGCCTCATGCCCGCAATGGAGGGGATGACCGGGTGCCATGGCTCATGCCTATAATCCTAGCACTCTAGGAGGCCAAAGTTGGAGGATCCCATGAGCTCAGGAGTTCAAGACCAGCCTGGGCAATAAAAAGACCCCATCCCTACAAATAATATTAAAAAAAAGAAATTAGCCAGGCCTGGTGGCACACACCTGTGGTCCCAGGTGCTTTGAAGGCTGAGGCAGGAGGATTGCTTGAACCCAGCAGTTTGAGATTGTGGTGAACTATGATGATGCCACTGTACTCTATCTCCAGTGACAGAGCAACACTCTGTCTCAAAAAAAAAAAAAGAGTTGCAGTAAGAGATTAACTTTCTCATAGAGATTGGCTCAACAAATATTTAACATACTTGTGCTCAGAACTGTTCTGGGTACTGACTGACTATGTTCCTTCTGAGAAAGAAAAGCCAATCAAGGAAAACTGTCAAGCTGCAAAGAAGGGTAGAGAAATGTACTCTGGGGACCAGTTTTAAGGAGCTGAAATTGGGAGTTTAGAATGGATACGATGATTTGGGGTACAATTTCCCTTTGATGTTAAGTCTGGGGAACTCAGAATAATTGGATATATCTGGAAGTGAGAAGATTAGTTTAGGTTTTGTCTTTTAGGAAAGAAGAATCCTGGCAAAGTTTCACACAAGTGCAATGATTCAGTTTTCACACTCGAGAGATGAGAAAAAAAGGATAGTTGACTCAATTTTATTCTCATGGCTTTGGAGAGTAACTGACGGGTTTTAAGCAGGGAGTAAGATGAGGTCAGACGAGCTTCCTTTTCCAGGGGTGAGAGGAAGATTTGACAAGCACAGCCTGGATTTAGTAAGGAAGAAATAAGGCTGAGAATGGGGCCTTGGCACGGAGGGAACTGGGAAGGAGCTCTCATTGGCGTGGGCAAGCGACAGGGCGGCCAGGACTGCTGAGGAGAGCACTTCCAGAAGATGGAAGGTCAGTGACATCTTGGACACCCGGAGGTCTAACCACACAAGGACAGCCACGGGCATGGATACTTCTAAATGCCAAAGTGACTTCGAGGGGAAACTCCAGACAACAGAAGAGCTGCCTAAAAGGCACAGAGCAACTAAAAATCTCATCAGTGTGACTTGTTTTAGGTGAAAGAAGATTGCTTCATCTTTCACTTGCGCCAGAAGCAAGGGCAGATTGAGCAACAGTGTGTGAGGGACAGATCATTTTCCCTCCCAGCTTTGGCTCCGGGTGACCCTCCCTATGAAAGAGGTGCTGTTTCTGGCCTGTGCCCTTATTTAGCAAGGGCAGAACTTTCCCGGGCCGCGTGGTAGTGGCCTTTGGTGTTCTTTCTACTGCTTAATGTACTGTCATCCAGAATAATTCTGTTCTACATCGATCTGAATGTTCATCTATAAATAAAAAGGAGAAATCATCACAGAATTTACAGGAAAATGGTAAAAAAAGAACTTCCTTGTTTTTCACAATTCTTGGGAGGGGTGGAAGAGAAACTTTAGTCCTTCCCACTTGCCTGCACATCAGAAGCAACAAAAGCAAAAAACAAAACAAAACAAAATAACCTCCCCTCCGTGATTTGATAAATTGGAAGGCTGGCTGCATGACTTAGATTATATGTCTTGTCTTTAACATTTTCTGAAATCTCATTTAGTTTTTTAAGAGCCTTCAGAAATTTCCATGGGCAGGCCACTAGAATAAACCATTTGTTTTTTGTGAGGATTCAAAATGAGAGATGCATTTTAAAAAACATGAAACTGGACTCGACTCAGTGGAATAGTTCTCTGACCAGATGTCACTTAAAGGCGTTGGCCTATGGGCTCCAGCCATTGACCATTTCTCAAGAATATTATGCGTCTAGGAAACAGGAGGGGCCTTTTGGGGGGCTACTGTGTGTTGGGACAATGTGCTGAGCGTGCCCATGACATCTTTGGAGGTCTAAGCATACAGATGAGACAGAAATGCTTTTCAGTTCTTTCTCATAATTTCTCTGATCTTACTTGCAATAAAAAAAAAAAAAAGGGAAAAAAACTCTTCAGGAGCATAAAATGTTATTGCATCTGTAGCAGTTGTCATGGTTACCTGCATAGTTTCATTGCTTTATTAATGTGTAATTCCCTTGATTTCTGGAAATATCATTATAGTGAAACATAATAGTCTGCAGCCTCTTAGAAAGTTTCATTGTGTATCTCAGAGAGTCTTGACGAGGCTGTGATGAATGTGTGTGTGGTTTCTGGGCCACCTGTGTGCTGTTGATCCAGTAACTAGGACATCATTATTTAGGAAAGACAACTTGATGGTAATGACTCGGAGCAATCCCTTAGAAGTTCAAATGTTTCCCTAAACCAAGGGCTTATTTTTTTCCCTTAGGAAAATAATCCAAGGCTGGACTCTTTTTTCTAATCAAAATAATTTCTTACATTAAAACTTTTTTTGGAGTAATTATTTTTACCGACTGAAGTCACTTTGAGATGTTCGGAAAATTTGTTTCTGATCAGTTCTTTAAAAAACTATTAAATTTGTTTTTTGCATCACAGAGGGTTTTGGGGGGGAACTGTTAGTTAAGATTTTGAGCGAGCTTTTCTCAGTGTATGCTCTTGCTACTTGAGCTGAAGCTGAACAAAGTAGTTCATTACATTAAATTGCAGGTTGACGGCTGATGGCACAGACTGTTAATTGATGCCAACACTTGTTCCCCTTCTTCCCGAGTTCTGGGCCAGAATACATTTCCCAGCATCCCTTTCAGTCAGGGCTGGCCGTGAGAATCATGGGATGATGGAATGTGAATGGACATTACATAACCACTTGCAAGTCTGGCCCATAAGCCTCCTGCTTGATCCCCCCATCTCTTGTTTCCAGGCTGGTTGGTAACTCTGCCAGCCTGAAACCTTGAATAATAGTGTGGGACAGAGCCTCCCTGTAGGTTAGGAACATCTGAGGTGTGAGGGTTTTGTGTTATATCAGCCAGCGGTACCCAAACCAGTACATTGCTTATCGACATTTCTTCTAAGTAGGCCACATAATTCTGTGGGAAGAGGTCTGTATTTTTTATTCACAAGTATGTCCCACAGCTTCTTTCACAGCCTTTAAAAAGAAATTGGCATTGTAAAGCTCAGGCTCCCTTATCAGTGTTCAGTGATTTGAAAAAAAAAAACTTGGCTGTTTTAGCTGCTAAGCCTAGAGACTTGAATGGCTACAGCAATTGCAGATATTTGGAAAATTATCAGACCCTTGAGACCTATGTGCACAGGGAACCAAAAGAAAAGGAATTCACCTTTTCTGGATACTTCTACATACCAAGAACTATACTCCTCTAATATCACACCCTTATTTACACTCTGTAATTAATCTTCTGGGAGTTGCTATCATTCCCATTTTGCAGATTTTTAAAATGTCATATACGACATAGTTTAAGTAATTTAGTCTTAGCTTTTTCATAGCTAGGGAGTAGCGAGGGAGGATTCCAACAAAAGTGGCGTGAACCAAACCCAGCCAGACTTGTTACTTTTTTGCTTTCCAAGGTATAAGCTTAGTTAAGATTATTGGATCACCAAGCTCCAGGATAGAATGACCGCCAGTAATAATTGGAAACATAGGCAAACAACATTTAATTATTTGTGATGTTGAGAACAGAAACTCTCATTCAGTTGTTAGAAAATCGGAAAACTGACATTGGTGAGTTTTACCTTCTATCTTAAGGTATCACTTCCTTGTAGTTAAGGGCCTGCCCCAAAGATGACAGGTATCACTTTTGTTCCCAAAAGTTACGTGGTTGCATGGGCATGTGACTGCAAGTGAGTCCAGGAAATACCATCTCTAAGTGCCAAAACTTCTGTTCTTGTAGACAAAGGGGAAATACAGGGCTGTGGGATAAATACCAGCCTTTGCCGCACCTTCTTTCCTTTCCCAATCCAATCTTTGATAAACATGCTCACAAAAAGATCCAAACTACAGTAGCAGAAAAGAGAAGGAAATTAATCAAGGAAATGAAGCAATTCAGAAATTGAAGTTCTCCTTAACCTCCTCTAGTGCATATGCTAAAAGTATCAAGATCCGTTAAATTGCTTTAAAATAAGCTATATAACCATTAAATCAATATTCTCTAAATAAAATGATTGCAACAAATTGAGAACATTTGAACAAAGACTAGATATGAAATCATATTAAGTGATTAGAATTAATTTTATTAGGCTTGACGGATGATTAAATTATAAAACAGATCCTCATCTGGTAGAGATATTTAGTGAGGTATATGTAAGTGAAATGACATGATGTCTGGATTTGCTTTAAATTACTCCAGGAAAAAAATGGGAAGGGGAGATGATTGATGGATACATGAAATTAAATTGGGAAAATGTTGTGAGTTGTTGAAGCCGGATAAGGGGCTCTTGAAGTTTATTATGCTATTGTTTCCATTTTTATGTATATTTGAAATATTTCATAATAAAAAGTTAAATAAGTACTTGTTCCAAGAAATAAAAAATAAATTTTGGCTGAGCTTTGATATTCATATGAGCTCATTTCTGTACTTCAGTTAAACAAGTTTCCAGTGTATCATTTACTCTGCACTCATATACCCCAAAAGCTCATTTTCATCTAAAGAATTCATTAACAATTTGCTTTTGAATTAATTAAGCGAAACTTTGGTGAGTGGCCACTGCATCTAGTGATGTAAGGGACACAAAAATAGTGGGACGAGGCTCCTCTCAGCACATTCAGACCCTAATCAGGCAGATGCAGCAGTCACTCAAGTAAATCTGATTTAAGAAAAATGTACAAGAAGGCTTAAATGTAAGGAGATCATATCAAATTGGAAGAAATCAGGGAAAGTTTCCTGGATCGGCCATAATGAGCGTTAAAGGAAGGATAGGCTTTTGGCTGATGGAAGTGGTAGGGAGAGTGTTCAGGCCAGGGGACCACCAAGGGAAAGGCTCCATGCCAGAGAACATGAAACGGTTTCCTGGGGACAGGAGAGGGCCATGTGGTTTTGAGTGTGAGTATCTGGATGTCCCATTAAAGGAAATCAGGAAGTAAAGAGCATCTGACTGAGAAAATTGATACTTTTTATAGGAATAGGTAGTTTGGAGATAGTGGTGAGACTCAAGACGTTCATCTCAAAATATGTGTTGAAGCACAGAGAGAGGTTCGTGTGGGTAGGCACCTACTTAAGTTGCTACGTGAAGCTATAGGTAGCTGATGGGTTGACTACTGAAGAGAACAGGGAAAGGGGTTCTTTAAAGTCAGTTTTAGTAGAGTAGAGGCTGGGAATTATGACAACATCATTGTGAAAATGATGATGATTTCAGGTGACATCAAAGGTACTATGCAAAGGCTGGGCACGGTGGCTCACACCTGTAATCCTAGCACTCTGGAAGGCCAAGGCGTGTGGATTGCTTGAGCTTAAGAGTTCAAAACCAACCTGAGTGAGAGTGAGACCCTGTCTCTACTAAAAATAGAAAACCTGAGGCAAGAGGGTTGATTGAGACCCAGAGCTTGAGGTTGCTGTGAGCTATGATGCCATGACACTCAGAGCACCAGAATGAGACTCTGTCTCTCTCTCTCTCTCTCTCACACACACACACAAGATCTTATGATATAACAAGATCAATTCTTTCCTTCCTCCCTTATGAATTCTCAGGCTTCCTTATCCCTGCAGAGACTACTTATCTCTACCTTATCTCGCCTTTCTCCTTCAGCCTAAGCCCCTCCAAGGAGTAGTCACCCCAGGATGTTTCCACTGCCCACTCCCACTCCCTCTTTGACAGGCTGAGTCAGAATTCCACTTTGCTGCTCTACTGAAACTGAGTTATCAGTAACAACCATGTTGACTGATTCCATAAACTTTTTATTTCTCCCTTAACTTGATTCTTCAGTGTTTGACCTACCAGGCACCTGTCTTCCTGGCCTCTGTTTGTTTGTTTGTTTTTCCAGCTGCTCCTTCTCTGTGTTTGCACGTTTCTCCTCTACTGAACACTCACATGCTGTGGTGCCTGGGAACCAACGCTCGACTCTCCTCTCTTCCTACAATCTCTCCTGGATGGTCAGCAAAGCTCCCACCTTTCTATCTCATTAGAGTTCTGGATCAACCTAATATCTCTCATGGGTTTCTCATGGACGTTTCTATGTAGCCATCTAAAACTAAAACCTGGACTCCCACATCCCTCCCAAATTTGTTCTCCGTCTCAGTCAATATTAATCCCCACCATCTACCTTGCTGGTCAAGCAGGTAAAGTGAATCATTTAGTTTGCAAAGCATCCATACAACAGTTCTATTAGGAAGCCCAAGAAATTACTGCTTTATGATGAAATATTCTTGGGTCTCCGGACTGTTCCCTAAAGTAGCTGAAGTTTGTAGGCCTTAAAAATAAATCTTTTTGGTATAACTTCATTGCAACATAGCAGTTTGACTTAAGCACCAGGGCTAGCTTTAAATTTAAATTTGTGGTTGGCTTTAAGCTACATATATTTAAAGGATTTTGTGGGCTACTTAGACAGGGCTGCCAGCTCTGAGCCTGACCACACTTGGTTACAATTAGGACTCGCCCCAGCAGGCCCCTTAAGCAGAAGGCGCCTTACACATCATCTGAGAGACACAGATGCTGCTCACCTTTCAGCCAGATTAGAAATTCACAGGTGTGGACATCACCACCACACTCGACTCTGCTCAGACTGGTGAGGAAATGGTAAGCCTTAATTCTCCTCTTTGTCAAGAACTGAGGATACTTTCCTTTCCAGCCCACTAGATCTCAAGAGGATGGAACTGAAGTAGGCTTGCATTTATTTTATCCATGCCATATAAGTCTGTGTTCTCTGGCAATGCACAAGGATTGGAGCCTGCTTCGAGTTCCACCTCCAGAAATAGCAAGTTGTTCATTTGATTAATGGACTCATCCTTACATCTTTTCAGTAACTTGCCCCACATCAAATGTATCATAATAATACGATATTGGACAGACAATTAATTTTTTAGACTCATCCTAGAAAAAATGCTACATACCTTGTTGCTATGGTCACCTGCAAGTTACCCTCCCTTGGGAAGCTGTGTACTGATGCCAGTGCCTAGTGTACACTTCAAAACAATTTTGGAACAACTTTTCTGGAATGGCTACTTTAATATTTACTTTGTATCAGACCCTCTCCTAAATGCTATATGTACATGAACTTATCCTAACTACCTATGAGTTAATATTTAACAGATAAGGAAACTGAAGCACAGGCAGTTAGTAAATGGAAAGCCACAGTTTAAATCCAGGGTATTTAACTCTTCTCTTAAACACCCTGTTATACCACATTGCATAGAAACTATCCCTGAATTTCTTTTTTCCTTCATTCCTGTTCTGCCACTGACACTCTACTCAAGGCACTGATGTAAGATGTACCATCACTTTAATAACAGTTTTCAGAAATAAGCAGTACCAAAATCAAGGGCAGTTATAGTCAGACTGTCTTTTAAAATTTTAACCAATTTTTTTTTCTTTCTTGGCAATTCCTAAAGCCTCAAGGACAGAGTAATTACAGAAAACAGGCAAATTCTTGGCTATTGACTTCTAAAATTGGGCCATGAAACTCATAAAGGATAATCAGAGCCAGGATTGGTTTTCTGTTTTGTTTTGTTTTAATTATAAGACAGGATTTTTTTTTTAAAGATAAGCTTAAAAATATTTCTGCAAGGTTTGCCTTGCATATCAAAATCCAAAGCCTGACAATTATCACATCAACAGTAGAGTTGGAGAGAATGAGGGGTGATGTCAGAGAAGCTTTGTGTCCCAAAGGAGATAGTGTGTTAGCTACTTGGCAGCAGGAGAATCTGCAGTTTAGATGCTGAGGGACCCTGGGAAAGTAGTCCATGCCCTGGTGCCCCTGGAGATGGGAGATCATGGAAACTCTACAAGTGTTTGGGGGAAATCCCAGAGTACAATCCCTGGACCTGATTTCTAGAGCACTGCTCCCTAAGAGAGAAAGCAAGCAGCACAGCAGTGGAATGGGAAAGCAGCCATGTCCAGTCGAGGTGTCCAGGCAACCTGGAAAACATCTTAAAAGTCATGTCCCTAGCAGCTGCCCTAGGAAGGGTCAGAGGGCTTTGATGACCTAATAAGGGGATACCATCAGCAGATTCAATGTGGAATTCTTTCTGTTGGAGATTATGGAAATAGAAACAGTCAGCAGCAAAAGCAATGTGGGCACATGTCCTTCCTAGATGCCTTGCTACATATGGGCCTTCTTAGAATTTAGATATTATCTCAGAAAAGGAGAAGAGGTGAAATCCTGATTGGTCATTTCCCACAACCAAATGGAGACCTAAGTTAAATTATAGTCTAGAAAGACGAAAGGCAATTATGAAATACATCTTTGCAGATCAGTCTTAAGATGCATACAGATTTCAGTAACGTTAAAATGTCTTAGACCGGAAGAAATGTATGAGGAATTCTCTTTTTTCCATCTCTACTGCCTAGTCTATGTCTTACCTAGATTATTGCAAAGACCCCTAAATGGGAGGAAATAATGTTTTTCCTATATTTAGAGTCAAGAGGACTAGGACTGATGGGTGGCAGCTTTAAAGAGGCAGAATGCTGTGCAGAATTGGAGAGTACTTCCTCACAATCTCAGATATCTGATGGTAAGATGAGCATCCTTGGTTGACACCAGGTGTCATGTCCCTTGAGATGTTATACACAGAGCATCGTGGAAATACCTGCTACTAAGAAGGGACCTTTTGAAGGGGAAACCAGTAGAAGACATACAGCCGTATGTTATGGCCTTTCAAGTCTATTCCAACTTTGAAATTCTGTCATTGTAGAATGGAAGTTGTGAAAGTCAGATTGACTTGTGTTTAAAGAGTGGAAATTGAGAAAATGGAGGCACTGAGTATAGACTAGTCTTTCGGAGATGGTTACTGCTGAGGGAGGTAGGTTTTTGTTGTATAGTATAGCAGGACTGGGGGAAGAATTTAACACTGGGAAGAAGTGACTAGATCTATAAAGAGAAGGACAGAAATTAGTTTTTAAAAAAAACCTAGAAGTTAGAGAGGGTTCTATTCAAGACCTCTTGTTGCATAACATACTACCCCCAAATTTAGTGGCTTTAACTAACAATCATTTTATTATATCTCAGGATTGTGTAGGCCTGGAATTAAGACAGTGCTCAGCAATGCGATTCTTTTGTTCCACATGTTATCAATAGAGGTCACTTAGTGGTCTTCAGCTGACCTGGTCTCCCGTGGCTACCAGGCTGTGTCTAGGAGAAACAGTTAACCAGCACACCTAGCTGTAGCCTCTCCAGAGTCTCAGGGTAGCCTTTTTTTTTCTTTTTTTTTTTTGTGACAGAGTCTCACTTTGTCACCTTCAGTAGAGTGCCATAGCATCACAGCTCACAGCAACCTCAAACTCTTGGGCATAAGTGATTCTCTTGCCTCAGCCTCCCAAGTAGCTGGGACTACAGGCTCCTGCCACAATGCCCAGCTATTTTTAGAGACGAGGTCTCACTCTGGCTCAGGCTGTTCTTGAACCTATGAGCTCAGGTGATCCACCCTCCTTGGCTTCTCAGAGTGGTGGGATTATAGGCATGAGCCACCATGCCCAGCTTAGCCCGTCTTCTTATTGGTACCTCATAGCTCCCAGAGCAACATTCTAAGGAACTGGGAGAAACTTCAAGGCTTCTGAAGACCTACCCTCAGAAGCCAAGAACATCACTTCCAGGCCCTATTGCATCCCTAGGGTCATCTCAGATTTGAGGAGAAGAACTACATGCACCTCTCAGTGGGAGGAGGAGCAGAGAATTTATAGCTGTCCTTAATATCCCATAGAGCAGTTGAGAGAACAGGATGCTAAACAACTTAGAGAGTCCAAACTGAGAGTAGAGGGGGAAGGATTATCATTAGAATGGTGGGCAGACATGTCTGCCTTGGAGATGAAAACAAAGAAAAGGCATTCCAGCATTTGAAGATAGGAGCTTTGAGATGAAGACAAGGGAAAGTGGAAGGAGTTATTTACAGAAAGCTTAAGGACCCCAAGGCTATTTAGTGGAAAAGGAGTTTCACATAAATGAAAAGTTCTTTTACCTCTGGTTGTTTTCTCATTCTGATAGTATATTTTCCCTAGTTTCACCAAGTGTGTCTTACACAGACTTTTGTCTGAAAGCACTGTCTGCAGATTTGGGACTGAGATGTTCAGTGTTCTTTGTGTACTGAACACATGTAACACACCAAACTCTGGTGTAGTCCGCGGTGGGGCAGGTATGTTGACCTCCCTAGAGGATAAGCCTGTCCATCACTCATTCCCATACCGCGCGTTCAAAGACTAGAACACACCAGCCATGGACTGAGGCTGGAGTAGCAAATCATGAAATCTGCTTGCTACAAATTATCCAGACGATCTCTTGCAATCCCCTTCTGGATGAAAGACAGAGCCACAGGAGGGTGACGGTCTGGCAGGTATTCAAAGCTGCAGTGGCCTTGGCCTCTGTTGTATACACAGAGCTGTTTGATTGGGTTGATTTATGCAGTTTTGCTTGTATTAATCCTTTTGATAAGTATCTTTGGAAGCTTGCTTATTAGTTTTAAAGGAATGTTTCTCTTTGGCTTTGTGTCTCATTCTTTTAGCATTATATATTCTGGTGAAAATTGATGGATACATAAATATATTACCTTTGTTCAATCAGGGTTTTCTGCTGTTGATATAAAGCATACAAATTGGATTTGTTTCAGGATAACTAAATTTGGAATGTGACATTTTGCCAAGTCAAAATCTCACTTGCCCATACACCACAGATGTAGATTTTGCAGTTGTTTTCTTTTTAAAATAGTGTATGTCTGTGGTGCCATTGATTAATGTAATATTGCATTATTGTGCTATTACAACACCCCAGGGCATACATGAGGTCTTTCAGCCAGCATCAAAGAATTCCCCAAACTGAAGTTTTTAAATAAAATACAGATTTACAGATTAAAGGACAAAAAAAAAATAGCATCAGCCATGAGAATTTATGGATAGCAGAAGTGATCGAGGGAGCAACTTTTGATGGACTTGCCAATGGAAATACCACGTAATTGTTATATAATTTTATTCCCCCCCCAAATCGTTAGAAATCATCTATAGCTGTTTATTTATTGAATCTGTACTTTTAAATGACCAAGAAATTATGACTGTGTTATTCCATGACCTCTCTCTTTCTCTTTAAGTTTCCACTTGCTCCAGTGCTTGGAGAGTTGTATTTTCAGATTCGAAAGGTCATTGAAGGCTAACACACCCACATGTGTGACATGGCTCAAGCTGCAAAAATTAAAATCGAATCCGTCACTGTCCATTGTACATGGCTGGCAGGCGACTTTCTACAATGCAGTGCTGATGTCACTCTGGCTTGGGGTCACTCTGGATCTATTTAAAGTAATGACTTTTCTTTTCATTCTCAAGGTAGTTTTTAATCTTTAACAGTCACACTTTCCGTATTACGAAAATCTTGGATAATATTTTTCTAAATCAGTTAGCTGATATAAAATTTAAGGGAATAAAAATATCCTTGGTGCAGTATGCTCCACTTTATAAATGAAGATGGTGCTGCCGGTCTACTGACAAAAAAGCATTAAGTCCAACTCTACTCTTTTTCAGATTCCAGGGATGTTGTTGAAACAGAGGCAAGTCTTTGCTTGGGGGGTGCAGGTCCCCAAGGGTGCACAGCCTCACCCTGGATTTAAAGTATAGAAAGTAGTGTTTCCCCCTTTCCCCTCCACTACTTCTAAGATCAAGAAGAAAGCAAAAGATACAAAAGAAAGAAAGAAAGAAAAGTATAGAGCTCTTTAAAGAAAATTTTTATGTAACTAAGTTTTATGAATCAGCATTTTGATATAAATAATTTACAGCTATAATCATCAGATCATTAAGTTCAAGCATGCAGAAAACCATTTCATGGTTTTTGCTAATAGTGCTAATAGAGGCTGATTTAAATGAGCCAGGCCACTGATTTTAATAACATGTCTTCAAAAGTCCAACTGGTGTTGATAGTTGAGAGAGCTGAGATTAAAAAAGAGGATATTTCTCTTAGAGACATGGACCTTTTCTTAATGGACTATATAAAATAAATGTTGTTTAAGATTGACAATTAACTGTTAAGGGAGGGGATGAAGTGTCTGTGGTGGGTGGTTGTCTGGGGACTAAGGATGTCATAAATCACATAAGCGTGGGAGGTATCAGAGGATGTGCTCCTGCTCCCTAAGAGTGGTGCATTGAGTATGTGGAGGAACAAGTGTGTGTGTGGGGGGGGGATTCGTCACCCCCTACCATGCATAGATAAGTATATCCATATCTACTCTTTCTGAATCCAGTTTTTTTTTCTTCTGCCCCAGTTGCTATGAACTAAGATTTAGATCCCATCCCATGACTGTCTTTTGCTAAAACCACCAGATAGAATACCTTCCATGTCCCAATTATACAGTCCTCTTGTGTTTTTCTGGTGTTTGTATTCCCATAGTTGCAAATAAAAAGTATATTTTTAGTTTTAGAATTTTCCTTTCCATTAAAAAAAAAAAAATCCCTGAAGATTTGTGGCACCGCTGTTATTTCTGTTAATGTCATTGCTTCCATAGCAGCAAGCTAAGGCTTTGTAGGAAACTATGTTTACAAAAAGCAATTATCTAAGTGAACATTATAGCTCCATGTAGCAAAGTTTCAATTTAGATTTCCCATAATCATTACACCATGCACGCTTGTGGGTGCACACGCACAAACACACACAAAATACACACACTACTCTTTCCAATCCATGTCATAAATACAGTGTAATTAACTAGATTCATACCCATGGAGAAAGGTGAGCCTAGTTCTGGTTCTTTGTGCTCCTATAGCAAAATGAAAACTCAGGCAACTCACATTTTCGGCCAAAGAAAGTGAGTTCTTCTTTGCTCTCGGATTCCAAATGGGAGTAGAATATAAAATAAATGAGTCTGTGCTGATAGTTAATCCTTAGAGTAGATTTAAGGAAAAGTTAGAGAGGAAACACCGAAAATAAAGGCCCAGGTTTTCACAGCTCATTTTGCTAAGCATAAACATTACCTTGCCCACACATTCATTTTGCCTAAAAGGTTTGTTCCCCTTAGAATTTCAGTCAGTAGAGTCAGGTCTTTAATTTGGGATATCTCAGACTTGCTTTTCCCTCTTCTAGGTGAGAACTGTTAGTGGTCATTCTATGGAGAAATGAAAATGTCTGGATGAAGGGCAATTTCTAATAGCTCTAACTCAATATGGTAACGTGAGCTGAAATGCCATCTGGAGCAAGCTCGCTAAGGGAAGAAGTTCAAGGTGTTGGTCTTCACAGAAGCAAGCCCAGCCTCAAATCTTCCAATGTGCCTTAGTGTTACTCATTTTCTCTGAAAAATGAACTCTAAAGTCTTTCTGATGGACACAGCCCATCGCCTCTTGCATAAGCAAAAGCAAACTGGGAAATATAATTATTTTTCTACAGTATTTTTTTTTTTTGAGACAAAGTCTCACTTTGTTTGTCACCCTCAGTAGAGTGCTGTGACGTCACAGCTCACAGCAACCTCTAATTCTTGGGCTCAAGCAATTCTGCCTCAGCCTCTGAAGTGGCTTGGACTACAGGTGCCTGCCATAACGCTCAGCTATTTTTAGAGACAGGGGTCTTGCTGTTGCTCAGGCTAGTCTCGAACTCATGAGCTAAGCAATCCACCTGCCTCAGTCTCCCAGACTGCTAGGATTGTAGGTTTCTGTAGTATTTTTAAGCAGCACTCTTGATTAAATGATCTATCTCAGCAATTTCTGGCACAGAACTCCCTGGCTACTGTGTAGAAGTAGGAGCAAAATAAGAGCGCTGGGCCGCTTCCTCCCTTTCTCTTGAGAGCTTACAGTTGCATGGAGAATATGGTCAGAGCAGGGGGTGGACACAAAGGAGGCGGCAGGTTGACACTCATGCAGCCAGGTCTGTTACATAATCTGGGGCAGGATGGGTCAATGATACTCGGTCTCATCAGGCTGTCAGGGCTTAATTCTCATGAGACATTTAAAGAAACAGAAGGCTATAATTTAGTAAGGAGGAAGAATCACATTTGTCAGAGACATCCAGCAAAATAGTGGCATCGTAAAATCAAGGAACGCTGCCAGAATTAAAAATTAAACTCACCATATTCATACTGCATAAAAGAAACCCCATAAACCTGTCTAACTGTACACATCACCCATCAAAAGTCTTTCTAAACCATTTTAAATGTTTTCCCTAGCTATTCTAAAATTCAGTTTCCTTATCTAGAAAATGATCTCCTAGGATCCTTTGAAAAAAAAAAAAAACCTCCTTTTATAATTCAAGAAAATTGCTGCAGCTGACAGAAATCGGGGTGGGGGAGCATAGCAGGAAGCTGTGGGAAGAGGCGGCTGCGGAGAGGAGGTGAGGGGAAGATCACGACTGTGGGTCCTACACAAGCCTCATGCAGGAGCCAGCCCAGAGGAGAAGCAAGAAAAAGGCAGAGAGGCCCCCACTCTAAGGCCTGATGTGTAGCAGGGCCCCTAAGCCTCTCTCTGCTTTGGGGGTAACTTCGTTAACCTAGAAAATTGGCTGACACCACCTCACCCTTGCAGTTCACACAATAAAGAGAACGTGCCTGTTATTTGACAAGAAGCAAATGTATCTAGTTCTGACCTACTTACCAGGTACTGCATTTACTGAACAGCTACTCTATGTAGGTATTGAGCAGGGCACTGAAATTACTATGACCCATTATATCACTGTAGAAGGCAGACTAATGTTCCCCAACTGAGTCCTCATTCCCCCACACTTGTAACTATGTTGTGTGACAGAGCAACGGTGTTACCCTGCTGAGGACAGGTAAGGAGATTGCGCTGGATTATCTGGGCAGGCCCAGGGTGAGCATGAGGGTCCTTCAGACGGGGAAGAGAGAAGGAAAGGAGTGAATGTAAGAGCAAAGTGATGAAGTCAAACTCAGCTGGTTCCACCGCTTATTCTAAAGCCAAGCCATATGGAACCCCTCTACATACTGGAAAAGGCAAGAAAATGAATTCTCCCCTACAGCCTCCAGAAGGAATGCAGCCTGGGCAACACCCTGGTTTTAGCCAGTGAGACCTTGGTCCGACAGCTTACCTCCACTACTCTAAGATAATAAATCTGCTGTGTTAGGCTACCAAGTTTGTGGCGATTTGTTAACAGCAGCCACAGAAAACGAATACGACGGTGGCACTGTGTCTTCTATACCAATGTCAGAAATGGCTTTGTCCATTACCTTGTGTATTTCCTGCTGTCTCCTGCCACACTCAGGAATGTCCCCTCCAGGAGAGCAGGGCCTTGCTATCACGTTCCCTGCTGGATCCCAGAGGCCGGGGGCAGAGCTTAGAGTGTACTGGTGATCCCTGCGTGTTTTCCAACATCAAGTGGATAATTGTCTACACGAATGAATGATTAGAAGTCATCCCTCTCTCCCTGGGGCTTCCACGAGATGTATACATACAAAATAATGAGGGGGAAAAACACATTAATGCAAGATGGGGACCCTGGAGGGGTAGTGGACGCACAGACACAGTCAAGCTTCAGGAAACTTCAATTATGAAACAATTAACTTCGAGCCCTCTTTGTGCTTGAGAGAGCCCCATGAAAGGAAGGCTGCCCAACTGCCAAGAAGTTCTTACGCTTGAAGAGGACGGGTGGCATCCAACCACAGAGCACTGTTTCATCTGTTCCTTAGGTTGACCTACCGTGGTGCCATAAATCAACTTTTAGCAGCAGTCAATAAAAGGAAATTAACCAATAACAATAACTACAGTGAGGAAACTGGACATCACAGAGAAATTGGGTAGAACACTTACTGTGAAGAGAAATCACTGCTGCAGAAATGTGTATCCTGCTAAGGCCTCAATGCCTTTTGCCTAAATATATTAGTAAACATCTTTTTGTGTTCATTATACTACAAAGAAGAAAATTCTTAAAATTATAAGCTTCTGCAAGGTAGAAGTCAAGGTCTGTTTATGCTTCTTTTTCTCCTGATTTGGTAGTGTGCAACAGAGTTTTGATCCTTTGTTTGCTTTTGGAAGCCTTCCTGTTGGTGGGGACAGGGGTCTGTCCTGTGCTTTGTAGGCTATTTGGTGACATCCCTGGCCTCTTTCCACTAGTAACAACCCTTCCTGTCACAACTTGTGACAGTCAAAAATGTCTCCAGACATGACTGAGTGTCCCCTGGAAAGCAAAAGTGCTGTAGGCTGAGGAGCACTGGTAACCCACCAGTAATTCCAGTTCCTTGAAGACAATGATATTACCTAAATGCTTCCAGCCCATTCTTCTCTCTTCCTTTTCAGAAATCTACAACACTACACAGATAATCTTTAAAGTGCTGTGGTTATCATTTTCTCAATTCAGCCAGTCCCAGTCCTTCCCCTGTCCCCCTCTCCCAGGCAGACCTTCAGTCTCCCTTTGTAGCACTCAGAGGTCATAAGACTTATTTTGGGTTTTCTGCCTCATTCTTCCCAGAAACTGTTATTTCTGGCTTGTTGAATTCTGGAGATCTTTGGACTATTGGTTCAAGAGCAGAAGAAAAGAGCAGGGCAGCACCTGTGGCTTAGTGGGTAGGGCGCTGGCCCCATATACCGAGGGTGGCGTTCAAACCTGGCCCTGGCCAAACTGCAACAAAAAATAGCTGGGTGTTGTGGTGGGCGCCTGTAGTCCCAGCTACTAGGGAGGCTGAGGCAAGAGAATCTCCTAAGCCCAGGAGTTAGAGGTTGCTATGAGCTGTGACACCATGGCACTCTACCGAAGGCAATAAAGTGAGACTCTATTTCTAAAAAAAAAAAAAGAAAGAAAGAAAGAAAAGAGAAAGAGCAGAAACTGACCTAAACTAAGCAAAAGGAGGGAACCAAAGAAAAGTCAGGGTGAAAGAGCTGTGGGAGACTTAGGACACAGCGTCAGGGTGTGGATAAGATGATGGCTAAGGTGACGGCTTCCAGACCACGAGGTAAATGACCAGACCATGAGTTCTGAGCTACCATGTAGTTGGTGAAAATTTCTCACTACCTTATAGTTATACCTCACTCAGACTTTACAACTGAATCATGAAATGAATACTTGGTGCTGGAAGGTGACCCCTTTTGAGTGTGAGTGTATGAGTGTATGTCTGTGAGCAGTAAGTCCCATGAGTTTAGCTCCCATTCAGATCAAAGCTTAGGAGCTTTTCCTGCTGTGAAGTACCAGTGTGGAGAGCCATTGGAGAATAGGAAGCAAAGTGAATTGGAAAGGAATATATGCCCAGCATAACATCTGGTCTCAGAAGACAGCAGCGTAAGATTTCTGCTTTTAAATTAAGGCAGACTCAATCTAGAAAGCCAGTGTTTACTGTGGGAGATATGACAAGGGAAAAAATGGAACCACAAAGCAGCCACCTCTGGATCAACTTCTGAAAAAGCACTGTGATCCTCAGTCTTAAAAAATACTAAAATGGACTCCTAAATAGATCCTCAGAAAACTGTAACCCCAAAGTTGTTCCTAGAGCTTTTGATTTCTTTTTCTTTCTTTCTCTTTTCTTTTTTTTTGGCAGTAAAATTATGGGGGAAATATTTTTTTTTTTGTAATGTGCTAAGGATTCCAATACAGTACCATTTAAAACACAATTGCATGTGTTTATTTGCATTGTTGCTCCATCTACAAACAGTTACTGTGGGCTAGTACATGCCAGTCACTGCACAAGACGCTGAAGATGTGAAGATAAATAAATACCCTATTGCTGACTTGAAGGATGTAGTTGTCAACCAAAAAGAACCAAAACTCAAGATTAGCATGGCCCCTGCGCAAGGATGACATGCAAATTCGTGAAGCAAAGACATTTAGCCTGAGACAATATGTGTGACCATGGCCCAGAGCCACATCCAAGAATTGGTCTGGCTGTGGTTTGATTACAGTTTAGTTTTATACATTTCAGGGAGACAGGAGTTACAGGTAAAGTTATAAATCAGTAAATACAAAGTGTACACTGGTTTGATCTGAAAAGGTAGGGCATCTTCAATCAGGGCATCTTAAAGGTTATAGGTAGGTTTAAAGAGTGTTTCATTTGTAATTGGTTATAGAAATGAAGCTCTGTCAAAAGGCTTGGAATATTTTAACTTAAGGTAGTAAGTGTGTTAATCAAGAGACAAAGCACTGGACATATACCAGACATATACCCAGACTCACATGATCTGTGAAGTAAATTGAGGATCTGCAGGTGTGGTTTAAGCTTTTTCTTGTATGGCCTTAGACCTATTAATGATTTACAAAGGACATGTCCAAGAAGAGGGAAGGACATGATGAGGGAGGCACGTCTGACCTCCCTTCTCATGTACAGTGAATCAGCTTTAGGGTATTTCTGGAGTCCCCATGCCCAACAGGGAGTCCATTCAATCAGCTGAGAGGCTTGATATTTTATTTTAGTTCACACAGTCAAGAAAAAGGCAAGGAAACTGACTATCCCAATGCAGATTTTTAAGTGTTTTGACTGAATGTTGGATAGCATCTTCGTACTCAAACAGGAAAGTTGGAATAGGACAACAGGTGTCTGGAAAGTTCTTTCTGAGTAAACAAAAATCCATGAAAGCAGCTAAAACAATTATAGTGTATTAAGTAGAGTTGACTTTAGACTTTAGCAAATCAATTTTGAGAAGTCTTATGACTTTCTTCACAGAAGATGAAAGATAAACTATGGGTCAAATAGAAAGTTGGAATCGTAGAGAAAGAGCTCTTTGTGAGTTTAAATAATTGCTACAACATTAAACAAAAGAGTTATAAAATATATGCTTGATTTTTTTCCTATTTAGAGACTTTGCCAAAGCCCAATAAAATGCTCTTGATATCCTGCCTCATAACAGAAGGGAAATGCCTCCATGTTTTCCTACAGTTAATGCCATCAAGATATGTTTCTGCCAAAACATGCAGACAGTGCTGCCTGGACTGGATTTACGGTGACAGGTTGAGTTTGGAATTTGTGTTGCTGTCAACATGCAACACAAAGTACAGTGGACTGGAGATGACAAAACTTAATCGCAGGCCCCACTCTGCTGCTCACTAGCTGTGGCATTTTACATAAGTCACTGAACATTTCTGAACCTCCTCTAGCTCATTGGTAATGACAGGGATCATAAGGTTTTAAGAAGGAACAGGGAAAATGGGGCCCAGAGAAGAAAGTAGGTTGGGAGAAGGGATTGGACACAGTCAACCAGCACAGAAGGTTCCCAGCAGGAAGTTTCAGGCGTCACAGAGTGTCTGCCTGACCTGTGCAACCATTGGTCGTGGGTTGTTGCTAGGCAGAATATACCAGGGGAACGGACCCCATAGGGGATTGGCCGAATAAAACGCACTTAAAGGGCCAATCAACAGAGGCCAGCTAGCTAGGTTAAAGAAACCAATTGACATAGAGCAGCTAGGTTTAAAGGACCCAATCGCTGTTTACTAGCAAGATTTAGGTGATCAGATAAGGCTTAAAAATCCCTGAACAACTGAGCTGCAAGGGCAACCCATTCAGAACCCCTTCCACTGTATTGGAAGTTTTCCTTCCCTCAATAAACTATCACTTTCCCTTACCTGTGGTCATCGAATTCATTCTTCAATTCTTGAGACTGAGAATCTAGCAAGGAGAAGGGAAACTCACTATCAGTAAGATGGGGCTTCTCAGGATAGCACGAAGATTACATAAAAATCTAGGTTCCTACTATCCGTTATGTCTCTTTACTGATAGCTGTTGGGTGAATGGATCTTCTCATGCAATAATACTAGGTCATACTTTGACCAAAGCATGGTTGCAGAATAAAAGTCTTCTCTTCTGTCCTCCTGCCTGCCCATCCCACCCAAACCCTCTGCACTGTGACTAGAATGATCCTTAAGAAACACAGATTGGTCCTGTGACACTACTAACTGATACCCCTCAGTGCCTGCTCAGCACCATCTGTGTAAAACCCAGTGCCTTAGTGCCAAGGTCCCTCTGGTTGTGATCGCTGCCCACCCCCTCACCACACCTGTGCACCACCCGCCTCTCCACGCTCATGCATTTGTAATTGCTGCTCCCTCCTGTTGGAAGGCCTGTGTTGCTTCTTCACTCCCCAAATCTTCCCAACCGGTTCTTCAGCTCAGCTAAAGCTGTAAGCCTTTCCTGTGTTCTCTCCATGGTATAATATTACTCCTCCCTAGGAGGGGTCTCACCCCTGATGACTGTTGTTTATTTGCTTGTCTGTCTCCCTCATTGACCTGGGACTCACGGGGAACAGGGATTAGAGGTGCATTTCCCTCTCCTATGCCTGGAACACTGTAGGTGCTCAGCGAGTCTTCTTGAATAGATACAAGATCAAGAGTCTTCTTGAATGAATACATTGATCCATCACTTAGTGATTCATAACTGGCTAATATGCACACCAAATGATTAAACATCAGACAAGAGAAGTTATATATGTGATGCAAATTCTTCTTTCTTTAAATGTTTCATCCCAAAATGGAAGAAGGTGTGAGTGACCTGTGAGCCCTTATGATCATGATGTCACTCAGTCATGTTTTATAGCAAAGACAGGTGCTTGCCCAACTCAATGTTCGGTGCTTCTTTCTCCAGAACAGTAGATTCTTATTTTTAGCTGGGTATGTGCCACCCGGAATAAAACAAATGAACAAAAATTTTATTTCCCACTGCCCCTTACAGATAGGTATGGCAGACGACTAAGTTCTGGCAAATAACATAGAATCAGAAGTGTTTTGTGGACCTGCCAAGAAGGTTGTTTAATGAGACCTGACTCATCAAGGAAGGCCCCGATTAACCTGCTACTTTTTCTATTATTCTGGTCTGAATTTGAGATAGGATTTAGATGTGGCTGCTGAGTCCCAGAAGCCACTTTGGGCCTTGAAATGACATAGAGAATGGGAGACACAAGCTAGGATGTCCTAGCAAACAGGTGGAATGAGTCGGTTTGCAGATGACACTACTAATCCTGCACTCCTGCTCCCTGGACTTCTTTACATAAGAGAAAAATAAATCAACACTCCAAGGCATTGGTTAGTAAACTTTGTCTGTAATGGGCCAGATAATAAATACTTTAGGATATTTGTAGGCCATATGGTCTCAGTCATAACTGCTCAACTCTGCTGTCGGTGCAAAAGCGGCCACAGACAATACATAAACAAGTGAGTGACTCTGCTCAAATAAAACTTTAAACACAAAAAATAAATAAACACAAATAAAATTTTAAACACAAAAAACAGGTGGCAAGCTGGGATCTGGCTCCTAGGCCACAGCTTTCTGATCCCTGCTCTAAGGCACTGTGACTTGGAGTCTTTCTGATATGTACGTGTATTTTGTATCCATTGTTCACCCTACTGATAGATCTTGTTTGGTGAGATGAAACTTTTAATTTAGACAGGGAAACTGTCAAGACTCTTGCTTCCTTTTTAAAATTGTTTCATTCAGTAGACTCTTTCTCCTGTAGCTTATCCTGATTTGAATTACACAAAGTTCTGACATTCCTGTGTCCACACTCTTTTGATTATTGATGAATCAGGTCCAGAGCTTTTCTAGGTTTCTTAGTTCCATTCTGTTCCATTTGGAGGATTCCAGCAGAATATAAATGGCACAGAGCTCAGGTGTGTGGTCAGGGAGGATGGAGGACAAAAGACAAGACCTGGAGGAACTGAATGGAGAACGCTGTGCTGAGAGCTCCTACCCCGTGTTTGAATTAGACGACAGAACTTTCAGACTGCCTGGATGATATTGTACTCTGTTACCAGGGAGATTGTACAAGTTGAATTGATGTTTAGCAGCAGGGCAAGAGCTGGTCTTAGAGATTCTTTTCAGCTAAGTCTTTGCCTGATGCTGCTAGGATGCCTTGGCTTTTCTGGGTTAGTTTGTCCTGTGAAGGTAAGACAATACAGTACGGACCAGGAATGGCAAATTGGTTTTCCCTTCCATGCCAACTCCGACTAATAGGTAGTAAATGTCTGGGGCTCCGTATTGCCAGAGATTCTGTGGCTGCATCCTAGTTTAACAGAAGTGATCTGTGTTTCTGATACAGAGCAGGGATCCCTCTTAGGGGCTTAGTGGGCCACCAAAGCAAGGAAATAAAGGAATATCTTGAGTCCTTTGGGGGGGGAAGGTTCAGGGAACCTAGAAAGGGGAATGCAACTAACATTGTCCCTCCATGCAAGCCAGAGTCATCAGATGTTTTGGTTTCCTATGGGAACTAAAAGATGACATCTTAACATAAGTTCTGGAGCCCCTACTGAGATAGAAAATATAGATAAGGGGAAGCTGAGGAACTGAACTGTGGTAACTATTCTTTGTTCTAAACTTTCCCCATTAGGGCCTGGAGAAAGTCACACCCATCTTAACATTTCTTTCTGCAATTCCAGGAATCCCTGGATCCACCTACAACCCTATGAGCCCACAGGCCCCCATTTCAGGATACCCCACTTTTCTGGGACAGGCCAATGGATAACCTCCATCTATTGATTTACAAATTTGCCTGCCTGAAATATTCCCCTGTCTTTAAAAATCCTGTTTTGTAAGCCCTTGGGAGCTCAAGTCTTAAGGTTAGCTGCCTGTTCTTGCATGGTGCCATCCAGTGAAAATGCCCCACTCCCCACTGCACCTCTCGGCTTCAGCATCTGGTTTGCTGTGCTAAGTGAGTGGACTCCAGTTTGATTCTATATAACCCTTCCATATGAGTGATTGGGAAGGAGGGTGGTCTCAAACAGGTTGCCACTCTTGCTATAGACCCAGCAGCATGGAAGCCAGAAGGGAGTTGTAGTTTAGTTTAGTTTTTTTTTTTTTTTTTAGAGATAGGGACTTTGATATGCTACCCAGGTTGGTCTTGAGCTCCTGGGTTCAAGTGATCCTTCTACCTCCTTGGCTTCCCAAAGTGCTGGGATTACAGGTGTGAGCCACTGCTCCTGATCTGCTTCTTCATGTTATGATGGTTCTATATTAAAGCTCAGAAAGGTAAAGTACATTATTGGTTAGGAGCAAAACCACTGTTAGAAGTCAACAGTGATTTTTTTCATTACACAGTACTTCTCGTATTTGAGATATTTTTATACTTTTGACTAATTTTTCATAATTTCTTTCTAACATTGAGTGAGAACCAGCTTGTTCTTCAGATTTTTGCTTGGGTCCCACACCCAAATATTTCTCCAAAATATTAGTGTTATTTTCATGTTCATTCAAACCAACAAATCAGATTTTGTGGACTGGTTTTATCTTTTGCTTCTTCATGGAAAGCATTTTCAAGTTACAGAATTTCTTAAGTTCATGCTTCAGAGTAACTTCTATTTATGTGAAATTCTGAAGACCTCTGTAAGTACGGCTCACCAGATTTCTTATTTAGAGCCCTCATATTTTTTATCCAAAATGAAATAGTTTATTGAATTAATAAATCATTGGTACTTATCAATTACTTTACTAAAGATATATACCACTAAACCCAATTTTTACATAAGTAAAAGTTTTTTACGTCTATTTGGTACTTTCCTCATTAATCTTCATCTTCGTTTAATCATTGCTTTATTTTTCCCTGTTTTTTTCCTCATGTCTATTATTGTTCATTATTTGCAAGGTAATGTAACCACATTACAGGAAAAGAAAGAAAGAGAAAACCTGACTCATTATTCCATCGTTATTACCATTTTGGTTTATTTCCTTCTGAGCTGTTTCATATGCTTCTCCTCCACTCTCTCTGAAACATTGCAGTAAACATAATGTTTGAGCTCAGCTTTCTGAGTATAATATACCACACACATTTTAATCTCCCGGTGTCTGCATAGCCTCCTTTCTGATGGTCGTGTAATAATCTGAAGAGCACCGTCATTAAGTGGCGATTATGAATTATCGAGGATGGAGCCCTGAAGTATTATACCCAGCTTCTGGTGGGTATTCAGTGATCATGCCTGAAATTGAATTGAAATTCCCTGCTCATTCTAAATTTGTGATCTTTTAAACACTGTTTCACCAACTGTCTTTGTGGATATGGCTTTTTCCATGTTTTTGTTTATTTATGATAGATCGTAAGAGATCTACTGGTCACGTAGCAGGACCACATTTATGTCTCAATATGTCTGACACAGAAGGATGAAGGGCTGTGTCAGTTTACAACACACGCGCGTGCACACACACACACACACACACACACACACCCCGCCACCATGCTTGAGATCACCGATTTCCTTATACCCCTGTCAGCACTCAGACTATAGGAGGAAACACAGCATCTCGTTGCTCTGTTAGCATGCACATTTTCTCAGTTGTGTGTGAATAATTGTGTCTTCTCATTTGTGAATCCACTTCTCTTTAGCAATTTGAACGAACCCCATAGAGCGAAGATACCAACTTACGTTGACCGTTAATATTGTCCACACTTGGAGTTTTTTCTTCCATCTAGTTGTGGAGTATTTGGGGGGAACATCTTTACTCTCCTTTGAAGAGACACCTGTTAGACTTCTTCTCTAAGTACCTTGAACTCTGTAAATTTGCAACCTTGTAAAAATGCTCTTGTCACCTGCCTCAGCTGCCACTATTAACTGACCAAGGAAGGCCAGTTTACCCACCATGACTGTCAGCTAATCCTGAACAAACCTTAGATTGCCTTTTCCTACATGCCAGCATTGCTTCCTATACTCAAAAATACAAGGAGATGTTACGTGTTCCTCACTTTTACTGTTCTTTTCCAAGTAGGAAGTTTGCCTCCATTTGACCCAACTCTCCTGCCCAACTTCCTGTCACTGAAGCAGGAGGTTCACATACATCTTTACAAATCTTGGCAGATTCCTTTCGTCCTCTCAATCTGTTTCAAATGGTTTAGAGTAGTTAGGTGGTACTCCTGCCCTGACCAAAAACTTGAGTTTAAACAGAACGTAAACCATTTCCACTACCTGAGGTAATGATTCCCAATAACAGGTGTCTTGAAGGACCACTAATTTGTTCTAATTCATTCTCAACATTTTGAAAATTGTGTCTTTTATTATACTTTTAAACTTCTGCTACTTTCTAGCCTCTGAGTCAGCTCATCAATTTGCAGCTTTAGTTTTCCCTTAGGTAGGAGAGAGCAATTCAACATTTTTATAAATCCTTCTAAGTTGCTGCTTTAATCCTCTTCTCTCAAACCACACTGCTAGACCCTAACTGAAACATCTTTTGGCTCTTAGGAAACCTCTGTGATTGCAAGACACTGACAATAAGTTCTGTATTCATTGTTCAAAAATGAATTAAATACAAGTGTTACTTTCCAGAGCAGAATTCATCAGGCCATCAACCTATATGAAGGGGGAATACATTCTGGGTGACAGAGTTTAAAAGAAACAAATTCTATATCTATAAAGATTGGAAGAGGTGTTTATGTAATAAAACTTATGGGAAGGCTGGGTACCGTGGCTCACACCTGTCATCTTAGCACTCTGAGAGGCTGAGGTTGGAGGATCCCTTGATCTCAGGAGTTTGAGACAAGCCTGAGCAAGAGCAAGACCTTATCACCAATAAAAATAGAAAATTTAGCCCAGTATGGTGGCACACACCTCTAGTCTTAGCTACTTGGGAGGCTGAGGCAGAAAGATCATTTGAGCCCAGGAGTTTGAGGTTGCCATGAGATAAGCTGACACCATGGCACTCTAGCCCAGGAACAGAGTGAGACTTTGTCTCAAAAAAAAAAAAAAAAAAACCATATGGAATCAGGAGAAGATGGATCCTAGTCCCAGCTCACTTAGCTAATGACCCAGATTAGGCATCAAGGCTCAGTTTCCTTCTCTATAAAACTGGACTTCATTGGTGATTTTTAAACTTCAAGTTTTTAGCGACACAGCTCAGTTTTCAAGTGAAAAATAAAACATATAACACACACCAATATGACTGCTCTAGTTGAAATATGGACCAGAGGTCCAGCATCCTACCCCTTTATGACCCCAGCCTTCCAGTCATCAAGGCTTCAGAGGCTGCTTTAAGGAACCTTCTGGTTTCTCCTTATCACGATGTGATCATTGATATATGGACAGACCAAGCTCTTTTCTGGCTGTAAAATTTTCTACCCTCTAGTGGTCAGGATACAGAACATGCTAGGATTAGGTTGCGTAGAGCAGATCAGCTGAGTAGCATGAAGACCTATCCTTGTGTCAAGGCCTGGGTATTTGGGGGTATCACAGGGAGGAGAAGCAATGGCTTCTGTCTGCCAGGACTAAACAAGTGCATTGATAGGTCATGGAATTGTCTGAATATGAATAATGACTTCTGCTGAGTGCTGCAGAACACCCTGCCTCAACTCCTTTAATCCTTACCACCAGCCTCATCTTGAACTACTCATCTTATTCTGCTTGAAACATACAATTCGGCTTGGGGCTGCAAGGCAGATCAGTTCTTCTGCTGGAAATTGTCAAAGCTGGGACCTTCTCTTGCTTTAGGTTTCAACTTACATGATAGCTCCTAAGAGAAATCTTTGACCACCCTAACTAAAGATTCTGGGCATCCTGCCTTGTTTAATTCACAGCATGTATTACCATCTATACGGGTATTTAGCTAGTTTGTATTATTTATGTTGATTTTCTCATTTTCTGAATCTCTCCATGCATAGAAATGTGAACCCATGGAGAGAGAGATATCTGTCTTTTTTTTATTATTAAATGATAGCTGTAATGAAATCATAGGGTACAGTGTGGTGTTTTCATATACAATTTGAAATATTTTCTCAAACTGGTTAATATAACCTTCATGTCATTTTCTTAGTTATTATGTCAAGATGTTTATATTCTACTTTTAGAAAGATTCACTTGTACCCTTGTAAGATAAACCATAGAGGTGATCCCTTGAATTACCCTCCTTCCACCCATCCATCTCCCTCCCCTCATCCCCCACCCCTCCCCATATTTTTTGGCTATAATTAGGTTATAGCTTTCATATGAAAGCTATAAATTAGTTTCGTAATAGGCCTATGTTACATTGGATACTTTTTCTTCCATTCTTGATATACTTTGCTAAGAAGAACATTTTCCAGCTCCATCCATGTAAACATGAAGGAGGTAAAATGTCCATCTTTCTTTAGGGCTGCATAGTATTCCATGGTGTACATATACCACAGTTTGTTGATCCATTCATGGATCGATGAGCACTTGGCTTCTTCCATGACCTAGCAATTATGAATTTGGCTGCAATAAACATTCTGATTTTTGCTCTTCTGGATATATACATAATAAAGGAATTACAGGATCAAATGGCAGGTCTATTTTTAGTTCTCTAAGTGTTCTCCAGACATTTTTCCAAAAGGAATGTATCAGTTTGCACTCCCACCAGCAGTGTAGAAGTGTTCCCTTTTCTCCACATCTACGCCAACATCTCTGGTTTTGGGATTTTGTGATATGGGCTAATCTTACTGAAGTTAGGTGATATCTCAAAGTAGTTTTGATTTGCATTTCTCTGATGATTAAGGATGGTGAGCATTTTTTCATATATCTGTAGGCCATGCACCTATCTTCTTTAGAGAAATTTCTCTTCAAGTCCCTTGCCCACCTTGAGATGGGATCACTTGTTCTTTTCTTGCTAATACATTTGAGAGCTCTATGGATTCTGGTTATTAAACCTTTGTCAGATACATAACCAGCTAATATCTTCTCCCATTCTGAGGGCTGTCTACTTGCTTTACTTACTGTGTCCTTGGCTGTGCAGAAGCTCTTTAGTTTGATCAGGCACCAATAGTGTATTATTGATGTTGCTTCAATTGCCTGAGGGGACCTCCTCATAAAATTTTCACCCAAGCCAATTTCTTAGTATTTTTATAGTTTCATGCCTTAGGTTTAAATCTTTAATCCAGTGAGAGTCTATCTTAGTTAATGGTGAAAGGTGTGGGTCTAGTTTCAGTCTTCTACAGGTTGCCAGCCAGTTTGCCCAGCACCATTTGTTAAATAGGGAATCTTTTCCCCACTCAATATTTTTAATTAGCTTGTCAAAGATCAGGTAATGGTAGGTAGCTGGATTCATCTCTTGGCTCTCTATTCTGTTTCATACATCTACCTCTCTGTTTTTGTGCCAGTACCATGCTGTTTTGATCATTATCAATTTATAGTATAGTCTGAGGTCTGGTAACGTGATTCGTCCTGCTTTTTTTTTTTTTTTATTTCTGAGTAATATCTTTGCTATTCGGGGTTTTTTCTGATTCTATATAAAATGAAGTATTATTTTTTTTCAAGATCTTTAAAGTATGATAGTGGAGCTTTAATAGAAATTGCATTAAAATTATATATGGCTTTGGGAAGTATGGACATTTTAACAATGTTGATTCTTCCCAGCCATGAGCATGGTATATTTTTCCATTTGTTAACATTTTCAGCTATTTCTTTCCTTAGAGTTTCATAGTTCTCTTTATAGAGATCTTTCATGTCCTTTGTTGGTAAACTCCCAAATATTTCATCTTCTTTGGCACTACTGTGAACAGAATAGAGTCCTTGACTGTTTTTCAGCTTGGCTGCTGTTGGTATATATAAAGGCTACTGATTTATGAGTGTTGATTTTGTAACCTGAGACACTGCTATACTTCTTGATCACTTCTAGGAGTTTTGTAGTTGAATCCCTGGTGTTTTCCAGATACACAATCATATCATCTGCAAAAAGTGACAGCTTAATTTTTTATGACCCTATATGAATACCCTTGATCGCCTTTTCTTCCCTAATTGTGATGGCTAAAACTTCCATTGCAGTGTTAAAGAGCAATGGAGACAATGGGCAACCTTGCCTGGTTCCTGATCTGAGTAGAAATGATTTCAATTTAACTCCATTCAACACAATATTGGCTGTGGGTTTGCTGTAGATGGCCTCTATCAGTTTAAGAAATGTCCCTTCTATACCAATTTTCTTAAGTGTTCTTGTCATGAAGGGATGCTGGATATTATCAAAAGCTTTTTCTGCATCAACTGAGAGAATCATATGGTCTTTGTTTTTTAATTTGTTTATGTAATGAATTATATTTATAGATTTACGTATATTGTACCATCCTTGAGATCCTGGAGAGAGAGATGAGATGTTTGATGTGTTGCTGGATTCTGTTGGTTAGGATTTTGTTGAATATTTTTGCATCAATATTCATTAGTGATAT
>CAUYQV010108872.1:0-60383 GCA_963574575.1 Galagoides demidoff
CTCAAGCCAGTCTCCTGCCTCCGCCTCCTAAGTATCTGGGACCACAGGTGCCCGCCACAACGCCCGGCCATTTTTTGGTTGCAGCCATCATTGTTGTTTGGTGGGCCGGGCTGGGGATTCGAACCCGCCACCTTAGGTGTACGAGGCTGGCGCCTTAGCCGATTGAGCCACAGGCGCCGAGCCAGGAAAATTGTTTTTTTACTGATAGTATCTAGTTATTGACATGAGACAACCAAACAGAGATTTTTGTTTTCCTCATTCAAAAAACAGTTAGGAGATAGCCATCCATGGATTACCAAGAAAATGAAACAATGGACAGAATTTGTACCTTACTTATTATGCCAAATTATAACCTGTGGATACTACTTTGTTTAAAAATGTCTCACGAACAGAGACAATCTTGAGCTTGTAACATTCCTGACTTATAGCCAAATATTTGCACTCAGCTTTGAGCAGTTTTATCAAATGAAGCCAAATTTAGCAAGTATGATTACCCCATCAATGTTCTAACATTGTAGTGTCCACAAGAAAAGAGAGTTCACTTCATTACAGGGAAGTTGTATAGATGAAGTTGATGCTCCTATTAGCTGAGAGTGAAACTCAAACCCCTCTCTGATTTCGAAGACAAGTACAATCTATTCTAGGTGTTTCAAGCTCTAACCTGTATCGGAATCACCTGCAGAACTTATTAATATCTAGGGCCCATCTGTGAAGTTTCTGATTCAGAAAGGGGCTGAGAATTTATATTTTTAATAAGCTTCCTGGTGATACTGATACTACTGATCTGGGAATCAATGACTTTTTCTCACAGAAAAAAATACATCTATACACATATTTTATATATATATATATGTATATATATATATATATAAAACATATATAACCCATGGTTATACAGTGTATGATATATATGCAGTAATAGTTAAAGTATAGATATATATATTTATAGCTAAAGTATATATGTACATATACTAATCAAGCCATTATTGTCTGGATCTATCTCTTATGAACTTACGTCAAGGGTTGGGGCTCAGATTTAGGAGTCCAACTGGTATAATGATATGTTAATATAATCAACCTTTGCCTGTGGAAATACCATGTTTTTCCTAATTTGTGGGAAGGTAATTTGCTATGGGATATTGCATACTGACATGTTTTTTAATATCAAACATTTTGTAATAATTCAGCTGATAGTTATTGTACCCATGCTATGCTCCTGAGCTATCTATTTGGTTCAGTGTATACATTTTGTTTAGTGTTGCTCAGCTGATCCTCACAACTGTAAAGTACTGAAACTGACAGCGATGGATGAAGGCATTAGTAACTGACGAAGCTGAAGCTTCAAATCAGATATTGTCTCTATCTCCTGTTCTGGCCTGAGAAATTAAGCAAACGTGTCTTGGGAGGCTGGTTAAAATCAGTCAGGAAGGGTGGCACCTGTGGCTCACTGAGTAGGGCGCCTGCCCCATATACCGAGGGTGGCGGGTTCGAACCCGGCCCCTACCAAACTGCAACAAAAAAATACCTGGGCATTATGGTGGGTGCCTGTAGTCCCAGGTACTTGGGAGGCTGAGGCTAAGAGAATTTCCTGAGCCCAAGAGCTCAGGTTGCTGTGAGCTGTGATGCTAGGGCACTCTACCAGAAAAAAATTAGGGTGGCACCTGTGGCTCAAAGGAGTAGGGCGCCAGAAGTGGTGAGTTCAAACCCAACCCCAGCCAGAAACTGCAAAAATAAAATAGAATAAAATAAAATAAAAAATCAGTCAGGAAGAGCTGGTATTGAGGTGGTGTTTACGAGTCTGTGTTGACTTCTAACCCACTTTGCTAGAGCTGTGGCATCCAAAGCAGGGGTTGGCACTATAAGAGGTGAGTAAGATGAGCACTGGGATGTTTATTTTTAAAAGAAAAATGAAATAGGCTCGATGCCTGTGGCTCAATCGGCTAAGGCACCAGCCACGTACACCTAAGGTGGCGGGTTTGAATCCCCAGCCCGGGCCCGCTAAACAACAATGATGGCTGCAACCAAAAAATGGCCGGGCATTGTGGTGGGTGCCTGTGGTCCCAGCTACTTGGGAGGCGGAGGCAAGAGACTCGCTTGAGTCCAGGAGTTGTAGGTTGCTATGAGCTGTGATGCCATGGCACTCTACCCAGGGAGATAGCTTGAGGCTCCATCTCAAAAAAAAAAAAAAAAAGAAAAAAAGAAAAATGAAATAAAACTTCATTAAATACCTAAGATCCAGTTTGGCATAGCTGTACTCAGTGCAGCCTCGAGCAGGTGATGTGACTCAGCTCCGGCCCTCAAGGGGATGCTGAGGCGTGGAGGGCTGGGTGTGGCTGTGCGTGGCACTGTCTTCAGCCTTGGTCTTTGGATGTACGGTTTTTCAGATGTCTGGTATAAATGCTATCTTATTTAACAAACTCCTATCTTATTTAAAATAATTTGGAAAAAAAGAAAAACCTCACAAAATGAACAGGTAGTTAACGAGATCCTGCAAAGGAACTGGTTTAAATCCAGCATTTACAACGCAGAACAAGCAATTCACAAATAAACACAAATTCACAAATGAGCTGATCCTCATCTTCCTGCCGGATGAACCCTTCTTCAGCCATTTCAAACACTAAAATCAATGCTGAGCTAATCATATGCAGACAAGAAGCTCAGCCAAAAATACTCAAAATAACTGGGAAGGCTATTCATCGTGTGGACTTATATTGAGTATTTTAAAGTCATGAACCTTGCCCTACGTTGATACTGTATGTTGAGATTTTAGCTATTGACTGCAATATACACTGTACACTGTAATTTATAACAAATGAATACGAATGTATTGTGGGTACATCAGAGGTTGTTATTTTTTTGTATCTGAAAGCAATATGCAATTAAACAATCAACAAACAAACTTGGAGATGATTTATCACAATAATGAGTTTTTGCAGCTGGTGAAGAAAGATTTTCAAACATCCAATGTTCCTAGGTCTCTGTTGATCTTGCTATCTAACAGAAAAATATACAGCTGTTTGGTCTTACAGAGTTACCCGAAGTCTAGGTCTCTGTGTGTAAGAGAACCTCTTCTGTAAAATGAAAATAGGCCATTGTGAAGGGCTGCTGTGAAGTTTAAATGGATTAATGTACAGTAAGAGCCCAGCACAGAGCATGCTATATGGTAAAGATATAATAAACTTTTTAGCTTTCTTATCCCTTCTGTTACATTACTTAAAGAATAATACTATCACAACAAGTTATATTACTTGAGAAAGAACTTGGTAGACATGTTAGTAGTTTCCGTGTGCCACTAATATTCTTGGGATACCCAGATAGACTCTGGAAAGAAACCCTATAATGGCTAAGAATGCTCTGATTTATTTTGAGCAAAGGATTTGTTTTCACTTTCTAATTCTCTTGTTTTTATTTACAAAAGGAACACCTGAAGTGCCCAACATACCCTAAGACAAGTATGCAGGAGAAAAGTAGAATACGGAAGATTCATTTCAAGTTATACTACACTTTAAAAGGCATTGTTTCTGGGGGCTTAGGAAGAACTGAAGAGTTTTGATTAAACTGCAGAATGGATAGTACGTTTCGATTATGGAAAGGCCTTTTGACACAAATTTAATCGCTGTCCTTCTTGCAATCAATTTTAGATTCACGTAATCTGAAAAAGATCAAGTTCCAGCAAAGTAGGAAAGTTCAGCACATTGCTATCACATTTGTAACAAACCTGGTGCAAGGTATCTTTGCAGATATCAGTGAGACGTAGCTGCCTGTGCCGACTGCCATGAGCGGTTTCAGCACCTTCACCCACACTCGGCCACATTTTGTCATAGCTTTTGGAATTTTTATGTTTCAAAGTTTGATTACTTTATCATTTGAACTAACTTTCTTTAAAACTAGGAATCCTGGAATTTATTTACCATTTAATCTAATAAATGCAATATTCTTTGTCTTTGGTATTTGCATCTCCTTGCCTTCAAGCAACCATAAATATTTACAAACACAAGAAACACTGAAAACATAACATCGTCCTGTGCCATTATTTCCTTGACGTGAACCCTTCTTTCTGTAACAGCTCAAATGCAGGCAATGGTCAACATTCAATGTTGGGTTGCACTTCAGTGGATTTATATCTGAACAGCATAAACCCTCCTGTGCTCTGCTTACTAACAATTGTGCCTTCTAACAATTTCTCAGATAGCTCTGTTTTCTCCTGTAGCCATGCAGAAACCTTCTATGCTGGGGATTGATTTTTTTTGGTTCATTGTAAATAGCAAGATAAACAACCAGGGGACTAAATTCAGTGTAAGTGTGTATGCTTTCAATAGGGTTAAAGGACTCCTTAATGTTGATATTTCTTTAGCTTGGCAGTAAAACAAAATCAATGCTAATTTAATAGGGGCTCACAAACCAAGTTTTGCTTTCATTGCCCTTTTAAAAAAGAGTATAGGGCCGTAGTAATAAACAGAATTAGTAATTGCTTGGTTGATATGCCTGTTGAATAGCAGATGATTTTTATTCAGTACATTCCTTCCTTTTAAAATCCATTACCTTAACTTTAGACATATTACTTGATAACAAGAGTGTTGATCAAAATGGTGGCATTAAACCTGTTTATAATTTTGTAAAGTGTTTTTTGATTCCCCATAAACATTCTTCCTTCTGGCAGGGGAAAAGATTGCCTGTAGGGTGGTCAAAATTGGCCCTGTTTTTTTTTTTTTTAAAAGATGCTCTTTAATTACACTTTAAAGCAGGATTTCTTAATGGGAAATTGGAATTCTGCTTGTTAGAAAATTACAGAGGGTATTTGGGGATCTGCTATTAGCTGCAGCAACAAATAGAGAGATTAGTAAGACAAATGACCAGAAGCCTAAAAAAAATTCCTACAGGAGAAAACGATTAGCCCTGGGAAGATTTGGTGGTGGTCATGAAGACTACCCAAATTATAAGCTTATCAAACTTATTTTAGGAGCTGTTGAGGACAGAAGGCATGGTTGTATTAGCCATCAAATCTCAGTGGAGAGGTCATCCTGGAGACTAATACATTTACCATTGCCTCTTCTCATGCCTTAACCCATAACGGTAATGATCTAGGCTGGTGTTACAGGTGAGGGAAGAAAAAGTACAGGACAAAGAGTCGAGAACCTCTGGGGAATTACCCATTGATGGAGCCAGAGGAAATATTTTATGGTGATATTTTGACATGAGGAGGCAGATATGCAGGGCACACAAAAGGGGGTAAGATAAATGTAAGGTCTTCTGTCTTTTAAGGGGGCCACAGGTGATCAGGATTAGGGGTAACCCTCGTGTCTCTGGTAAACTTTCCGTGAGTCTCCCACATTGGACAGGATGAGAGAAGCCGGAGCTGAAGTTGTAGACATGTTGCCTAACAACTTTATTTGAACAAGATGAACTTTTCCTAAATGAATTCTTTAAGCTTTCTGTAGAGATGGAGATGTTCTGAGATAAAATATAATTTTTGCTGAATAATTGTAACCTGTGGGCATATCCCTAGAGCTGGAGAGGAGAGAACTGAAGATGAGTTAAGAGAGTGAAGCTGGTGAGAAAAAAGCGGGGGGGGGGGCGGTCTCGGTGAGGAGGACACAACTCTTACTGATGCTGGACCTTTTGACCTTCTCTGACGTTTCACTCTGGTGCATGAAGGAGCACAGTCACCCAGAGACACACTTGATGTCCTCAGTCCATCTCTGTCTATTCCCATACATCTCTCTGTATGACTGTATTTAAAAACTCCAGATCAGAGGGTGGTCAAGATGGCAAACTAGAAGCAGCCCACACTCGCTGCTCTGAAAGAGAGCTTTGAAAGCGGCGGGTGGAAGTTCACCTAGGGATGGACCATCTCAGAGACAGCATTGTGAATATCAGAGCAATGGCTGGAGACTTCCAAAGTGAAGGAGGGGGCGATGGGGTGAGCTGCTTCGCATATCAGGAGGTACCTGGGGAAAGCATCCACATGTGGACAAAGGTCAGGAGAGACCTCTGGGGCCCCACATTGCTCCAGTGGACACTGCAACCTGAGCTGCAAGAGGGCTTCCCACTACTGCAGGCCTCTGAATGGAACAAGGAGTTGCTTGGTGACTGTGCTGCAGCATTGCCAGAGAGTGGGCACAGTGGGCTCCCACAGACTTCTGATCCTGAGTTGCTACAACAGATGTTAGTTTAAGCTTTTAGCCCCAGAACACTTTATCCACAAAGGGATCAGCTCTATTACACCTGAGGGGCTGGGAAGAAGGAAGGGCTAGTGGGTGCTTTCACTTGCACTGTGACTGGGTACCATGCACCCTGCCTTGGCTGTCTCCAAAGGATCTGAGAAATGCAGATGCCCACTGGCCCTCAGCATCCATCTATCACTCTCATCTTGCTTTCTACTTAGTGCTGCTGCCCTCACCTGTGTGGTATCACAACAGCTGTGATACTACTCTCCTGGGAATAAGGAGAGCCCCAACCACTGTGACTTGCTGGTCGGCTACTGTACAAACTCCTTGGCCTTATGAGCTACAGGCTGCTCAGCAACTGGACAAGACCCCCTGACTGGTCAGGTACCTGCCAAGGTCCTACAATCCTCCCAGACATTAGATATGTTCCTGTGACTTACCCAGGCACTGGCCAAAGTCCCATATCAACTCAGTAGTTAGACAAGTTCCCAAGACCCATCTAGCTACTGTGGCTCAATTCTCCACGTACCCTAAGAGTACACTGTGTGCATTGGCAACTCCAGGTTTGCCCTGCACAGCAGCCATCACATTGCCTTTCCTCAACTACCACAGACTAGCTCACTAGAAACTACCCCTCCCCCCACTTACCACCACTACCTGTGGGACTGAGCAGAGTTCCTACAGACCTGACATCTGGGGCCACTGCTTAAATAGCCTCACCCAGATGCCATCTCCAACACCATGGGCAAATCCAAGCACAGCAAACTCTCAGGCAACCCCTCTCTGTGGAGAGGGACTTCTCTGCCTGAACTTCCAAAAGTGGTTTGGGGACCAACATATCACTCCATGTGAGTATCCCTGAGTACCAGCTTGGACTGTGACAACTGCAGGAAATGAGATACCAAAGGAGAATAACTGTGTTACAGGTTCTCAGTCCATCTGCCCTTCTCCCTCATCAATGCTCTGAAGTAGGACATAGGTGCATCAGTCAGGGACTGTTCCTTCTTTTCACTAAGTAGGCAAGTTGCCAGCAGAGGCGCACAGGTGCACTACAAATTTATCTGTCATTAGTTGAGAGAATAGGCTTAAGATGGGAAGAAACTAGCATAAGGACTCTAGCAACATGGAAAAACAAGCTGTTTTGACACCCCCAAGGATCACAGTAGGTCTCTAACAATGGACATCAACCTAAAAGAAATTGTCACAATACCAGAGATGGAATTCAGAATATGAATGGCAAAAAAAAAAAAAATTAATGAGGTTGATGAGAAAGTTGAAAACCACCAGGAAGAAACAAAAGTATTTTGAGACATGAAAGAAAAAAAAGCAAAGAAATGACAACATAAGAAAAGATGTAGCAGAATTTAAAGAAATGAAAGAATCATTTGGGCAATTTCAAAATATAGAATACAACAGAAAGCATCGAAACAGGTAAGCTCAAGCAGTAGAACGAATTTCAGAGCTTGAAGACAATGTTTTTGAATTAACTCAGTTAACAATGCAGAGCAAATAATAAATAAGAGTGAACAATCACTCCGAGAAATATGGGACTATGTGGCTATGGAAAGTGAGTCAATATAAGAATTATAGGTATCCCTGAGGGAGAAGAAGAAAAAGTAAAAAGCATGAAAGACCTATTTGAGATGATAATTGAGGAAAACTTGCCTTTTGTCACCAGAGAATTAGATATCCCAATATAAGATGGTTATCAAACACCAGGATGATTCATAGCAAATAGGAAATAGGACATAACCAACACATGTTTTCATCAATCTAGGCAAAGTCAAAATGAAGGAGAAAATCCTATAAGCTGCAAGATGAAAGCAACAACTAATTCACAAGGGAAAAACCCATCAGATTAATAGCAGACTTCTTAGGATAGACCTTATAGGCCAGAAGGATTAGGGCTTCTTTTAGTCTTCTTAAACAGAACAACTGTCAGCCAAGAATTTTGCATCTTGCTAAGTTTCTTAAATGGTGGAGAAATAAAAACTTTTTCAGACAAGCAAACACCCAAGAGGATTTGTCACTATTAAACCTGTCCTGCAGGAAATACTCAGAAGTGTCTGATACATGGATAACACAGTAGATACCCACCAGTGTAAAAATACCTGACTGTTAAAGCTCACAGCTCTTATAAAACAATAGCACAGAGGAAAAACAAAACAATAAGGTATCAATGACATGATGAACAGAACAGCATTCCACACGTGAATACTAATACTCAATGAATGATCTGAATTATCCAACCAAAAGACATAGACTCGCTGCAGGATGAAAAATCACAACCTAAGTATGTGTTGTCTCCAAGAAACACATCTAACTCACAAGGACTCACACAGGCTCAAGGTGAAGGGATGGAAAAAATATTCCATGCCAACTGAAACCAAAATCAGGAAGGTGTAGTCATTCTTATATCAGATAAAACTGACTTTAAATCAACAGTGGTAAAAAAAAAAATCAAGATTGTCATTATGTAATAATAAAGAGAGCAATTCAGCAAAAAGATGAAACAATCCTAAATATATGTGCACCTACAGAGGAACTCAGAGATTCATAAAACAAATTCTGCTGAATCTAAACAAAGAAATTTACAATAGCATTTTCATTGCTGGGACTTTAACACCCCACTGATAAATCTGGACAAATTATTGAAGCAGAAAATCAAAGAAATATTGGACTTAAATAGAAGTCTAGAAGAAATGAAACTAATAGACGTTTACAGAAGACTCTACCCCCAAACTACAAAATACATATTATTCTTATCATCACATGAGGCATTTTCTAAGACATCTATTAGCCCCCCACACACACACACCAAAATGAAATGAAATAAAATGAAACAAAGCCCTAAGCTAATTTAGAAAAATGGAAATCAGAACATGTATCTTATTTAGATGTCAGTAGAATAAAATCATTGATTATTAACTCCAATAGAGACTCTGAAAACCACACAAAGTCATGGAAATTAAACAATCTGCTGCTGAACCATCCTTGGGTCAATGATAAAATTAAAATGGGAATCAAAAGAAATAAAACTGTAGGATTAAAGGGACACAGTTTTCAAAAATCCATGGGATATAGCAAATGCACTGCATAGCCTTAAAAGCTTAGATCAAAAAGACAGATCACAAATTAATAATCTGTTGTCATATGTCAAGGAACTAGAAGAAGTACAAATCAAACTCAAACCCATAAAATGAAAATAAATAACAAAGATCTTAGCAGAACTAAGTGAAATGGAACCCCCAGAATACAAAGGATTAAGAAACAAAAAATTTGTTCTTTGAAAAGATAAACAAAATTTTATAGACTACTAGCTGGAGTAACCAAAAATAGAAGAGAAAGGACTCAGAGAGGCTCAATCAGAAATGAAAAGGGAGATATAACAACTGAACCACAGAAAAACAAAATATCCATAAATACTAGAAAAATCTATATGCATATAAAATAGAAAACTGAGAGGAAGTGGGTCAATTTCTAGAAACACAAAACCTCCCAAGACTCAATCAGGAATAAATAGAACTCTTGAGTCAACCAATAATGAGTAATAAAATTGGGGCAGTAATAAACCTCCTTTCCCAACCAATTAAAAGCCCTGGACCAGACAGATTCATGGCGGAATTCTGCCAGACCCCCCAAAAAGAGCTGGCACCTATACATTAAGAAGAAGGGGATCCTCCCTAACTCATTTCATAAAACCGTGATCAGCTTGATACCAAAGCCAGGAAATAATACAACAGAAAACAAAAAAGAAAACTTCAAGCCAATATCCCTTATGAACATAGATGTAAAAATCTTTAATACAAACAATACTAGCAACCAAATTAAACAGCACATCAGAAAGATAGTTCACCATGGGTTTCATCCCAGGGATGCAAGGATGGTTCAACATATGCAAATCAAAAAATGTGATTCACCACATAAACAGAAGGAAAAAAAAAGAAAAAAGACTGTACAATCGTTTCAATAAATGCTGAAAATATTTGATAAAATTCTAGCAAAATGTGGTGGTATGTATATATACCATGGAGTACTACTCACCCATACAAAGGAATAAAGTGGTGTTTGTTTTTTTTTAAACAACTTGGATGGAACTGGAGTCCATTATCCTATGTAAAATATCTTAGAAATAGGAAAACAATTGCCATGGAACTGATCAATGAACATACACAGACACAAAAGACATAAATGACATTGGAAGCTATGAATGGGGCAGGGAGGGAAGTGGGTGAGGGATAAAAACTTACCTCTTGTGTACAACGAATGCTGCCCAGGTGATGGTCACACAGAAAGACCTGACTTGCATTATACAATGTACCCACGTAACAAAAGCATTTGTATTCCCTCAGTGTTTTGAAATAAAAATTAATTCATTAGTTAATAAAAACTCCACATTAGTAAAAGGTGAAATACAAAGCAGGTTCTCAATAAAAATGATGGTGCAATGAATAAATGCTAAGTTCACAGATGAGTTTGTCAGACAAAGGTATCTGTTATTTATAAAAGGATTGATTTTGAACAGTCATAATGTTTAAAAAACTGTTTTTATCCACAGTGTTCTTAAACTATACATAGGTAGGTCCCTTATTGTGCTAGAGATTTCTTGCCGAGTTTTTCTATTTATTTTTAGTTAACGTTTATATGAGTAGACTCGAGTTAACTCAAGTACTTATTCAGTGACTGCTCTGGGTATCATATCACATCAAGCACAGGAGAAAGTGAAACTTAGTGGAGTGAAACTTGGTCTGTGAAATTGACAAGATTAACTGGTAATATCTGTATTCCAAGTTTAAATTCAATCATAGGAAATGATCAAAAATAAGACTAGGGGGAGTTTGGTGATAAGAGACAAACATTGTGCCAGTTGTACTCAGCTCTCGCGTGGGTTAATCATCTGCCTTCTGGGTGTTTGTTGTCTGAGCAGAGTTGTCTCTAACTGAGCTCCTACCACCTCATCATGGAAGGCTTACTTCCCCTATGCCAAATAGCACCAAAAGTTTGCTAGTGAAAAACAATGACGATATTACTGACAGCGTAGAGAAGGCATTTCAGTAGGCTGGTTTGTTGTTTGCCTTGTGAACTGACACGAAGTTTTATATATTTTTGTTTCCACCCTGTTTGGAATGCAGAGTGACAGGAAATTAATAAGGCTTTCAACAACTGTTTTTACTCATTAGCAAGTGTGTGGCAAGAACATTTGTAAGGGTAAGGAAGCTTTTGTGGATGATTTCTGTCCGTGCCCCAGAAATACTTCAGGGAAAAGCAGGGCCCACCCTGGTGGGGATTTAGGGTAGAAGTCAGAGGTGCCTTCACTGTCCTGTACCTCGTGACCTTTACAGGCATGAGGCAACACTGAGAATATTTCTGAATGGTCGTCTCAATGCTCACATTTTCTACATCACAGACCGTCTTGGGGTAAAGGAGGCCCATTTGCTTCACAGGTGGAATGAGGCTACCTTTCTGAATTTCAAATAAAACACAAGACCTAAGTGAGGAGCTTACAGCTTCTTTGGCCATGGTATCTACATCTGTTAGCAGTTTTTAAAATAAAATCTGTCCCTCTGGGGTTTACCATATCTGTTTTCTTTTTGTCTTCCTGATTGGGAAAATTTAGATCACAGAGAGACACAGACTCACTCACCATACCCTCACAGACACATGTGGATATATGTGCTTCTACACAGGCACCCCCTCACCCCCATTACACAGAGGAGAGACAGAGCAAGTAAAGGTTGGGGGGTAGGAAGCTGTTAAAGTCGTTTTTGACAATCTTCTTGGCTGTAATAGTACCCTAGTCTCAATTAACTGGTTCCTCATTTCATTTCTGAAAGATTTAACTTCTAAAATTTTCAGAAATTGAATAACTAATTCCTGAAAGAGAATGGTCTTAAAAGAGCTGTAATTGGCAACTTGAGTTCAAGGATCTTTAATCTGAATTGCTGTGGGACTTTTTCTTTTATGCTACTATGCAGGAGAACAACACAATTTTAGTTTAAGCTGAGGCAGGAATTGTTCTTTAAAAAATTGATAGTTATGCACCTACAAATACCTTAGTTTAAACAATACTGAAAGTCAGGTGGTGCCAGTGGCTAAGTGGGTAGGGTGCCAGCCACATACACTGAGGCAGGTGGGTTTGAACCTGGCCTGGACCTGCTAAAACAACAATGGCAACAACAACAACAAAAATTAGCCGGGCGTTGTGGCAGGTGCTTGTGATCCCAGCTACTTGGGAGGCTGAGGCAAGAGAATCATTTGAGCCCAAGAGTTTGAAGTGCTGTGAGCTGTGATGCCACAGCACTCTACCGAGGGAGACAACTTGAGACTCTGTCTCAAAAAAAGAAGAAAGTCAGTTCTATTACTGCTCACTTATCTAAGCTATAAAAAATTGGGCAAGCCTAGTGGCAGCAAAATACTGAACTGACTGTGAACCTGAGACATGGAATTTCTGGCACTATGTAGCTATTTTTTATGACATCCACAAACTTTAGTTTACAGGTCCATAATTGCTCATCCTTCTATTCAAAGTAACCCCCAAATACTTTTTTGGTTGAATCTCAGTGACTTTTCCGATTAGCACCTTGGGATTGTCCATTGGTATTTTCAAACTTTGGTGGCAGTTAGAGCTTTGATGAGTCATCCAAAAATATTAATGCGCTATCTCCTTGTGAGACTGTAGTATTATTGTTTCCTTTTTAAGAAAAATCTCCCAGTAGAAATATTCTAGCTCCAAGAGGCTGTGAGAGTCTTCCTAGTTTAAATGGTAGTGGCAGAAAGAAAAACAAGATACTGTGTTTACCATTGGTGATTTCCAAATTGTTGTGTCTTCCAGATGGCTTAGAGAGGTTAAATTACTACAATGAATACCATTTTTGAAAATGTTTCTCTTGGTATCCAAAGGCATCAAATTAAAATCTTAGTTTCATGGAATTTTAACATAACCCACATTTCTGGGGGGGACAGCACAAAGGGTTTACACGTATTGTTATCTTGAAACCCTGCAATGTTAGCTGACCACCAGCGTTGTTTTCTTTGGGGAAGATAATGTTTTCCAGCTGTTCTGTTACCTCCTCTTCCTTGTTCCTCTTATTTGGGCCACCACTTGCTTTTCTATGTAACCAAATAGTCAAAATCAGTGTTACCTATATTGCTAGATAAGAAAGAATAGATGGCGTTCCTATCAGAGAGCCGCTCTTTCAATTAGAAATCAAACTGCTTCAAGGTGATGGTTATCAAGGCTAAGAGCAGAATACCAGGCACAAAGCAAAGAGACATAAAATCTTTTCCTAAAATATCGTTCTTATAGCTGTTAGTTTTAATCTTGCTAAGTCAACTATTAATGGCTAAAGGAGACATGGAATTGTAGCAAATGCGTGTGTATATATGGATCTCAATAATGGCCTCCTTCACTCAATGCAGAGCCGTGAAAATGGACAACTGCCCTCCAAATCCCCATACGATTGGAATTTTCAATATGTTCCTACAAGGGGAACCCTCCCCATACTCTATATTGCCTTTAAAAATACGTCTTCTTAAGGCTGTCACCGATTTAATAAAACCTCCATCAAATTTCAGTATTGCTACAGCCCCAAACAATCAAGTTTTAAGGACTTGTGAGGCCTCACCTGGATTTGCACCACCCTAGAGCCAGACGGAGTTTTTATTAAACCTGATCTCACGCTGTTGGAGGTGTCCGTGGAGTCAGGTGAATGAACAACTGGATCCCCTCCATGGTGGGGCAGATCCACCCGCAGCCCTCCTTGGAAGCATCCCCTCAGCCTTGCTTGCCTGTTGTGCGTTGTAGTGTTTACACAGAGTTTTCACAGAAGGATTCATTTAGGATTAACTTAATTGAATAAACACAAAGCTGCATAATTTATGGACCAAAATAGTTTTTCCTGGTTGAGTTGCTGACTAGCATTTCCTTTCTCCCTAATGGAACATTGCAAGGCCCCCATATTGTTATAATCAGAATTGCATCTTTAAGTTGATCCAGTTCATTTGCATGATATGATTTCATTATAAGCCAGATGTAGAAATAATTGCTTATAAAGGGAACCTTTTCTTCAAGCAAAGTAATGAAAACATATATGTATGTATGTGTATACCCACACACACACGCTTTACATATACACAGATAGATTTTTTTATGTTTTTAATTTTTCTAATTGAAGTGGCTAAGTCCAGTAGCAAAATCTTTGTGCTATGGGAATTATACTGAACTCTTGTTAATGTTTTCAAAAACAGATAATTTAGGAAAATAAACACAGTGGTTAAGATTTCACTAATGAGATGGGATAAATAAAAGGGCACATGCTGGGAAGACGCAGTAATTATTTTAGGGGCCTAGAAAATTAGCCATCATAGTACTTCTCTATTTAAGAATCCACATGGGTTCCCTGTTGCCTGTTACGCTGAATTTGGGTTTCTTTACTTGCATTTCAAGAGCTTGCAAAATCTGGCTTCATCCTACCTGTCCAACCTGATTAACCCTGTTCATTACTACACGCCCTCCATTAGGGATTGAAAAGCTGTGATAATCACTCCCCATGGGCACCACGCATGGCCTCTTACCTCATTTGCTGAAAATGCATGATGGTCTTTGCACCTGCTATTCCTTCTGCATCGAATACCCAACTTTTTGTGCCTGGCAGTTTAAATGTTAGCCCTTTTTAAAGGAACTGCACAAGATCTAACATGTCAGTGATGAGAAGCAAACTTTCATGACACCATCCTATAGTAAACTTCTGCTTCTGTTGACAGGCTGAAAAGTGGCACTTTAAAGATATGTCTACATCCTAATCACCAGAACCCATGAGTGTTACCTTATTTGGACAAAAGGTCTTTGCAGGTACAATTAAGGTATGGTTCTTGAGAAGATTATACTGGATGATCTGGGAAATCCTGAAATGCCATCACAAGTGTCCACAGAAGAGAAATGGAGAGAAAGATTTGACACACAGAAGAGGAGGAAGGGATGCGACCATGGAGGCAGAGATTAGAGTGTGTGGTCACAAATCGGAGGATGCCTACAACCATCAGGAGCTGAGCGAGCCAAAAAAAGGAGCTTCCCGCAGATCCTTACTAGGGAGTGCAACCCTGCCAATGCCTTGGTTTTGAACTTGTGGCCTCCAGAATTGTAAGAGAATAAATTTGTCTTGCTTCAAGCCACGAAGTTTGTGGTAATTTGTTACCACAGCCACATGAAACTAGTACACTCTCTTTGGAAGGTATCGAACATGGACTCTGTTTGGTACAGGAAAGAGTCCAATCATTCCCTAATACTTTCTGTGTGATGTTCTCTTCCCAAATAGATTATAAGTTCCTGGTAGGCTGTTAGAAGTGACGGGCACAGATATGGTCATAGAATATCACTGAATTCTTTTGGAATAATTTACTGGTTATTTTCAATATACTGAAAGTGACAAAATCCTAGCTATATCTCACTGATCTGTTGGCAATTAATGTTGTTGCTTTAGGCAAACAGTTCACCTCTAGAATGAGATCATGGATGTAACAAATTGTTTTCTCTTAAACCAGCTGTTATAAGAGTCTAATAAATGTAGGTGTTCAATATGCCTATGTGATCTGGTTCAGTTTCCTCCTCATCCACCCATCTCTTATGTGGCGACTTTTTGGTTCCCAGGGTTGCTGACATACCAGAAGTCCATTTCTATGTTATAGAATATCAGCCTTGTGGCTGGCTCCTTCTCAAATTTCTCCTCTTTCCAGAAGAAAGGAGTCCAAAGGGCTTATAAGGTTGGCAGCACTGTATCTCAGCTTAGCATGCTAGGCTTATGCAACTCCAATAGGGTTAGCAAAATTGGCAGGTACAGGAACACACAATGCCAGACCTCGTGAGGCCAGCACGGCACGGCATCCCCCCATGTCCAGAGCTCTCTGGGGCAGAACTCCCAAAACCTCAACACGAGTGGTGGAACATGCTGATAGTCTTCTAGCAACTCTTCAGAATGATTGATTTATAAAGGAAGATCAATTTTCAAGAACAAATTCCTTCAAGTTAAAGATTTTGGTTCCCATTTTACCTTGGCCTCTCATTGTAACTTTTATGTGGTCACAAATGTAGCTCTGATGGTAGCAAGTGTAGGGTGGTTATGCTTGCTTCCAACCCTTGAGAAAGTTAGAACTTGCTTTAAGGTACATAAATACAGAGAACCTCTATAACTTGGCCATCCAAAGGATTGCAACAAACTGGTCAACATATGAAGGTGGTCAACAGAAGGAACTAGGCCTACTGTACTGATACATATATGTGGTGCATGTCCAGTCTGTGAAAATCAGGTCAACTTAAGGAGGTGGTCAATGGAGGGAGGCGGTCAACTATGGAGGATCTATTATACTTAGAGCTCTGAATTACAGAGGGAAAGTGCATTTCAGATTCATCTACAGAAGATCTGAAATAAGCAGGTCGGTTCACCACAACTCTAGTCTCTAGAGATGGAGATGAAAACATTTGATTAAATCAACCTATAACTGCATTTTAAGGCAGTTAAATGGTAACTCATGGAATTATTTTAAGAAGAACTTCAATAATTTTGTTAATCAAAGGGCTACTGGTATCAAAATAACTAGTGGCTTACTGACTGTCCTATTAGGACAGTTTAGACACTGTAAAAAATAATCAAGTTCCCTTTCTTTGTTTTTTAATATTGTCCCCAAGTCGTATTCCTGGTAACACTCTGGGGTGCTCTTAGCCTGGCTTCTGAGACCGGAATTATATAATCAAGATCCTCTTGATAAAGAGAGAAATAGTTTTTCCTCATACCAAAAATGTATGTGTTTGGATCTAGGTAACCCCACTCATTGTAGCACTTTTGTTAATTTCCCTTAGATTGAAGAAAGCTCTTGCTAAGGGAAGGTCTTTGGCTGTAAACTATTTAAATAATTTTCTGAATGGTGGCCCAATTAGTTAAGCTCTTCAGATATAGCTAAAGCAGAATAAACCCAAAGAAGGATCAACCTAATTTATAAAAAACCAATAATTCATGATAATCAAATTCATCCTGTTGGCTTCTGAGTGTCTCCTGGAAGTTCTAAATTGACTTTCTTTTCAACAAACTGCAGGTCGGAGTCTTTCACTATGTTATCCACAGGAACAGCAGGAGGCTATAGACAGCCTCCAGGCTAAACCTCTAAGGCTATAGACTTAGCAATTTTACCACTAAACTAGGACCACTTTCACTATAACTAAATTGAAAAAATTTAAAAATAATTTTAGACATTTTTTTTGTGGCATTTATTGGTTTATCAATGGCCTTTGGTTCATATATAGGCACTATCTGTTAGGCATGCTATGCAATCTTGATCTAGCCTTTTAATGTTTCTTTGTAACATTTGTCAACATACTACACAAAAAATTATAGTGGGCAAAGTAATTTCCATTTGCAAGTGGCATGAGAGAGGGCTTCCTCCATATGGATGCATTTCTAATGATTTTCTGTGTTTCTAAGATGCTTCCTACCAAATCCAATGCTTTACATATACTGATTCCAGAGCCACCTAGACTTAATATTGCCTTCACATTCAGGGAAGACTTCATGGAGAAGGTGATACAAGAGTGACTTTGTCAGGCAGATAAAATATCAGAAAGCCCCCAGCAGGAATGGCATATTCATGTGGAGGCTGGACAGAGCCTGACAACTTGGGACACTTTAAATGGTACTTAGAACCACTGTGGTCCCAATTGTAGTCCCAAACTCAGCCTTGGATGATCCCAGCCTGCAGCTAGTGCTCTAAGTAAAAGTGTGACATTGACTTGTTTTTCAGTTCAGAGAATTGCTTTCATCTCTGTTCCTCATTTTATGTCCTATAACTGCCTTCACTTTCATAGTTCTTCCCTGAATTTGGTTCCTTTGCCTTTAGACAAGTGCCTTCCCCCTGCCCAACCTTGGAGATAACAGCTAGCATGGAAGGCTGCCAGGATTTTGATTTGGCCTGTCCCCCAGACTGCATATGCTTTCATTGAGGTGCCTTCTGGAGGCAGCCTGCTGGGTGTTAAATAAGCTCTGAGATCTTTGCTTGTTAAGGTATGTGAAGTCTCTCTACACTAAAGATGAGAAACTGGATGAACTTCAGTAATGGAGAGAGAAAGATGACCTTAGTGGTCTGGTGGAAAGTGAGTGAAGCAGGAAGCTGTGCCAATACTCAAGTGAGAATACCTTGAGAACAAAGGTAGTAACAGAGAAGGTGGAAAAAGGAAAGAGGGTGAAGGTATTTGAAAACATAATTTTGCTAAGAATTAATGACTTGGATTTGAAAGTCAGGGAATGGGAGAGAGAGAGAGAAAGAGAGATTTAGGGAACGTGGAAGATGATGGTGCCATATTCCTTGTAATGAAGAACATGGCAGGAGTTGATGGGATGATACTGGAGTTAGTCCTAATACATCTGGAGTTTGGGAGTACAGGTAAGGCAGCTCAGTAGGCAGTTGAGAGTAGGAGGAGACAAGGTTAAAGACACAGGGTAGAAGTTGTCATTAGCACCTATAAGTTGTGGTAGAATATTATTCAGAACTAACACCATCAGTACATTGCTTCCCAAAGGGGATCGTAGTAATACTCAGCAATGAGATATGTAGCATTTTTTCTAGGATGAGTTCATGAACTTAATTGTCCCACCTCATATATATACCACATTTTCTGTATCCAATATTTAGGCTGATGTTTGTATCAAACATTAAAAATTTCAAGGGCATCTGGGACAGGGGTGTAAACAAATTTACTATGAAATATCCTACGAGAAAGCACTTTGTAAACATCTCTGTGAACAATTATTATGCCTTAAATGTTATTCTTTATTATCTGTTTTTAAAGAAATGATATTTTCATAATTAGCTTTTAGCATATTCTTCTAAATATTTATGTTAGCAAATAGATTTCTCTACATCATTTTTAAGATCACAATGAGCCAGGAAATTTCCTAACAATTCAGAATATGAATAAAGCATAAGTTTAAAAAAGTAGATGACATTTGCTTGGATTCTAAGACCTATTTATTGAATGAGCTTTATATGCCAGACATTATGCTAATGATACAGAAAAGGAGTGAAATGGGCTCCCAATCTTCAGGAACCTTGGAGTTTTGTATAAGAGATGAGTTAGTAGGTAATTATTCAGTATGAAGAGTGAGATCGTGGGACCTTACCCAGGCTCTAATGGGACACATGGAGCCTTCCCAAAGGAGATGATGTCTGCAGTGAGTCTTGGACAACACAGAGAAGAGGAAGGCATCAGATGCAAACTCTCAGAAGGAAGAAAGCGTGACAAATCCAGGGAACTTATAGAAGCTCACCCTGGCTTTTCAAAGAACCAATAGGGAGGAAAGTGATGTTGAAGGTGGAGAGCACGTCCAAACAGTCTTGTTCACTATGCTAGGATGTTGGACTTTCCCCATAAGAAGTGAGGAGTCACTTGAAAACTTTAGTACAGGGAGTAACATGACTAGAAAGATTGCTCTGGATGTAGTGTGGTGGATGGATTAGGAGGGATCTGTGGGGGACGCCCAGAGACTTGTAGTTACTGCTATGACGTGGACAGAGAAATGTGAGTCTGATTTAGGTCAGCAGGGCTGAAGGGTAGGATTGGAGATGAGAGACAATCTTGGGGAGGGATCAGCAATACTTGTGTAGAAAGTGGGGGGAAGAGAAGCATGTGGGATGATCCCTGGGTTTCTTGCTTGGGGAGTGAGAGCAGCCTTGGGTGGGAACAGGGTAAGCTCAGTTTTGGTCTCCGTAAGTCAGAGGTACACGTGGGATAGCCATGTGATGGAAATATCTGGTGGGTGGTGGTACGTGCTGATCTGGAGCTTAGGTGAGAGATCCAAGCTAAGATTTCTTAGATGAGGGAGGTAAAAGCTGAACTGAACACTGAAGGGTAAGTAGGTGCTTCTCGTGTCTGGCACACATAAGACACAGACGTATGTTTGAATATTGAAAGGAATAAATCAGTGAAGCCATGGATTCTTTGGAATTGCAGGGAACTTCAGGGCCTGGCTAGTCTATCATAACACAATGACACAAGTTGGATTCAGAGACCTGGACTTTCTGAATTTATGTCCGCTTGTCTTTCTGCTCTATATTGCTGCTCAAGTGGATAAAAAGGAAGGAACTGAATGAAGAAAAACATAAAAGACCAGTCTGGCTTGGCTAGAGCAAGTGACAGGAGTTTGCCCTCAAGCATTGAGTGGCAAACGAAGTGACCAGCCCTGACCCTCACCCCACACCAACACCCCAGATGAACTTCTGAGCTCCTGTGATGGTGGCCGGGAGAGGTCTCTTGAATGGCATTCCTAAAAGGGAGTTAAGTTTTTAAGGCGGGGCCACCATTTGGGGGCCCAGGGTCTCCCCCTTTCCTTAGGTGAGGGGTCATTTTGCTTCTACCTGAGAGTTATGAAGGGCTGCTTTGTGCTGGAAGAAATTTTGTCACCTGTATAGGTCAAAAGCCCCGACTTGCATTGCTCTGCGACCCAGGCAAAACCATGGCTTTCCGAAAAGAAGGAGGCAGTGGTGTAATAGCGTTCTCACTGCAGGGCAACCTGACCGAAGCGTCATTTCCATGCTTCTAAATTGTTTTTATCACAGACGAAATGAAATGAAGCTGATAATGACAAGCTGACTGGGAAACGCATCTGGCAGTTCTGTGAGGGACAAATCGGGACGAGTCACGCCGCGCTCTACTCGTGAGAGCAACGCCTTGCTTTTATTTTGCCACCTCTTCAAAGCAAAATGGCAGATAACGTTGGCAGATCAGGCCAGGAAGACAGGAGGCAACTCCGTGTGGAATTCGGTGTTTCTTGGTTGGATGCGTTTGTGTTAAGTGCCCTGATTTATTTATTTATATCCTAGGAGGAATTTTTGGCTTTGGATAGTACTGACTCTCCCAGTTGGTGGGAGGTTTGCAGGGTAGGTTGTATGTTAAAGAAAATCAGCCATTCCTTGAACTTGGCCTCCTTGATACCTGGGTAAAAGGTTAGAAAGACAGATCTCATTAGGCTGGAAGGTGTTTTATATTATCAAAGCAGGCCTTTCCCAAGGCAGTTTGTCCCGTTGCCTGGGGGAAGATGAGTTTTCTAAATGACTCAACTAACTTCTTTTTTGGCATACTTTTGCCTTTGGTTCATTTCCAGGTACCAGAAAGAATGTAAATATGGAATGAATCAACTTTTTCCACATTTTTCTCTAGCAGTTCTTTTATGAAGAACAGATTTTCCATAGAGGAAATTAAAAAATACATAAAACTGCGAAGCCGTGGTGTTGTTGAGAACGGCCTCATTTTCCATGTCACTTTGTAACTGGCAGTGCACACTGTATTCAAATGGCATTAATATAAAGTACAGAGTTTGTTTCAATTAGCTTCATTTTTCCTCAAGATGAGGAATTATCATAAATCCCTGAAATAACAGTTGACTCACAGAGATGCTTGTGTCATTGCACTGGGAATTTTTTACAGCTTTTTAAAAAAAAAAAAAAAAAAAAACTACACCTAGTTATAAAAATGAGTAAAATCTGATTTAATACACTTGATACGGGCCTATGCCTAAATTAGGAACCTGGGGGGATGGGCAATGGCATACCTCATTTCTAAAGGCAGATAAATTGTTCTTCGAAGTAAATTTGGGTAGAACGATTTTTTCCATTTTAGAGCATTTTTTTCTAATTGAAACCCAAGAATTTCCATTAGCATTCAGTTCAGTTTTTTTTTTTTTCTTGGCTATCATTCTTTTGAATGATTTGAAAATATTCTTCTGGAGCATCTGTAAACATCTGAAAATTCGATATTTGGTAAAAGACAATTGATATGGACAGCTCAGAAAGCCAGAACTTGACGCAAAGCGGTATCTGGATTGCCATCTAAATGAAAACCGCATGTCAAACAGATGCTATAAATATGAATTCAGACAAATGCCCATTGATAGTTTTTCCGTGGCGCATCTCAGATGGTTCAGCGAGTTACAGATCTTGTGAAGTGCAGCCTGCTTGGTATGCTGAAGGCAAGTTAAAGTTCCCTTCCCTTCTATTGTGACACTACAAGTCTAACCTTTATTGTCAGGGTCTCAGCTGAATTTTCTAACAGCAGATGAGTGGGAATTCATGGAAATAGCATGTGTTTCACCAGTTTCCTTTATTTCTCCCTCAGGACAAGCAGCTGTCAGGTCAGCCCCCCATCGCAGAGCTTGAAGCCATCAAGAGCCGGGATATATTTGCCTTGTTCTAAGGGCAGGCTTTCTGCCGACTCGGGAGATCACATAAATACCTTTAGGCCAGCGTGTCTGAGTCATCACTGAGTGACCTCCTTGACAGGCTGAAACCACAAAATGGGACTTATGGAGCTGGCGAAGCAGCCTGGCCAGCGCCGGGTTCAGCTGAAGCGATCAGCGGGAAGGGAGGAATTCCTTCATTCACGTTCACACTCCTATTTTTCTACTTGGTAGGAAACTAATTCTAGGGAGTAACAGTAGCATAAAAATGCACCCACCTAAGTTTTATAACCTGTGAACATTAACTGCTTTATGATAAAATCCAGAATCTTTGATAGAACTTGTTCACATCCTAAGTTCTTAATAATTGCAAGTAGACATTGTTTCAGAGAACAGATCCGACTTTCTGAAATCGGAATTTAATGTCCTTTCGCAGTTGGGTGAGGTGAGGATGGCTATTTTGCCGTTAACTTACTTTACGACCCCAGGTCGTGGCATATGAGCTCCCTGGGATGAGGAGGGAGGCGCGGCATTCTCCTAGAGCCTGAAAGCTGACTAACTTTGTGTCTTTTGGAAGTGTCAGTCCTCCCCTGTTCCTTCTCAATAATAATCGTTGCCACTTACTTATTGCTAGATCATTCACCCGGATCGTGGCATTCATTTCTTCAAATAACCCTATGAAACTGGCATCAATTTATTTGCCTCATGGTGAAACCAAAACTGATGGGGTAAATAACTTGCTGAAAGTCACGTAAATAAAGGGGAAATGACCAGTCTGAATCTGACAATGTGACCCCAGAGCCCTTGTCATCTTCATTTACTGAGGCATGAAGAAAGTGCAGAGGGCATACTGATTTTGTTTTCATAACACAGGGTTGTGGAACAACTGTATAGTTAACACATTATCCTCGAAGTTTGGTCTTTTATCCATTTATCTAACAAGACATTGATTACGAATCTTATGCTAGGGCCTGGGAATATAGTCATGAATTAAACAAGTCAAAAACCTTCTGTGTAGAAATCAGAGTGAGGCGATGTGGAAAGGTCTTGACTTGCTGCTACTAGAGGTGAAGGAGGAGGCTGTGAGCCAAGGGATTGTAGACTGTGCCTAGGGCTGGAAAAGGCTGGAACGGAGCCTTCTCTGCTGACTTGATAAAGGGACACAGCCCTGCTGACATCTTGATTTTAGCCCAGGAAGATCTGTGTCACACTTCCAACCTACATAACTGTAACATAATGCATTTATATTATTTTATACCCATAAATCTGTGGTAATTTGTTAAGGCGGCACAGTAAACCCATGCCTGTGGCACTGAATGACTTTCCTCAGCATCTGGGCGTGGTCGCCCAGATTTGCTGCCTTTGTGAGATTCTGATCCTGGCAGCTCAGAGTCTGGATCATTGAGGGGTGTGGCCAAGGGCGGAGAGATGGATTCAGAGGCACTGCAAAGGCACAAGCAAAAGCAACAGAGGGTCAGGGGCACCTGAGGGCAGTGGCTGTGGGTTTGTTTGCGTGTTTTTCACTTTTGTGCCAGGCAGGATGGGGATTTAGAGGTGGAAGTTTCTAGGTGCAGGAGAATTAGGACTTCGTGGCTCTCCTGTGGGGTGAGATGAGAGGTCCTCTGTGCCCTGGACAGCCCATGGCAAGCCCCTCTGTGGGGTGGGTCCTCCGCCTTCACCAGGCTCCTTCAGTCTCCTCGCTCCAGACCTGGCCTCCGTTCTCTTCCTTCCCCTTACTTGTCCTCACAGTTTGTCTCAGTGGGATGCTGGCACCTTGATTTCTTTTCTTTGCATTCAAACCCACAATTTCAACTTCTCTCTGGGTTCACTTCAGTCTGATTTTTCTCCTTCTGGACAGGAGCTTCTGGCAAAAGCCGGCTGTGGTCAGTCATCTTGCCCCCACTTTATTTGCTTATTTTTAAAAGCAGTTGTGGAATAAATATTATAAAGCTGAAGAGAACATTAAAGAACTATCAGGATGGGGGCAGCACCTGCGGCTCAGTGGGTAAAGCACCGGCCGCTTATACCAAGGATGGCGGGTTCAAGCCTGGCTTGGCCAAACTGCAACTAAAAAAAAATATTAAAAAAAGAACTATCGGTATGGGCTGGGTACCTATAGCTCAGTGGTTAGGACGCCAGCCACATGCTCTGGGGTTGGTAGGTTTGAACCTGGCCAGGGCCTGCTAAACAACAACAACAACAGCAAAAAAAATAGCCGGGTATTGTGGCAGACACCTATAGTCCCAGCTACTAAGGAGGCTGAGGCAGGAGAATCGCTTGAGCCCAAGAGTTTGAGCTTGCTGTGAGCTGTCATGCCACAACACTACTAAGGGTGACCAAGTGAGACCCTGTCTCAGTAAAAAACAAACAAACGAAAAGAACAACAACAAAAAAAACTATCTGGGTTCAAACCCAGCCCTGGCCCAAAACTGCAAAAACAAAGCAAAAACAAACAAACAAAACCCCAAAACTATCAGGATAAAGAGGACACACTGGTTGGAATTAGACGTCTGAGCAAGTAAGAGAGGAAGGGGTGGGTGTTGGCCTGTGGGACAGGGAGAGTGCACATCAGGGTCATTGTCTCCAGTTAAAGCAAATAATCTCAAGAAGGGTGGCCCACGCCAGTCTCGGTAGAAGTGTGTTAGCCCCTTTCCTGGGGAGAAACATAACTGGGGCAGGAAGGAGGAGGATCGTGGTGAGTCAGTTGAAGGGGAGGGCTTCATCTGGGGCAAGGAAGAGTGAACTGCTGGAGTTCTGAAGGCTCAGCCCCCAAAGTTCACCTTCTAGGTTCCTAAAGGGGCTGCCCGGGCCTGGGGGAGGTGGTCAGGGGATGGCAAGGCCTGACTCCCACAGGGCACCTGAGCACTCTGTGGTCTGTCAAGGCCAGCTTACCACTTGAAGCGTGTTTGAGAGATCACAGGAGAGGAATAGGGAAGACACACCTCCCCCCTGGTCTGGAAGAGGAGGTCCCTGGCACCTGTAGCAACAGAGAAAAGTGATAAGCAGAGACAGTGGCATCTTATGTCAATTACCGTGGGGGAGATGCGAAGACATAGCATTTGGTCCACAAGTTCCTTGAGGGTTAGCAAACCTCCTTGGGAGGGATACCCTAAAAAGAATGCACGGCTTGCTAGGGTTAGAGTTCTGTTCAATATCAAAGGAAACCTTTCTCATCTTTAAAAAAATGTATAAAGAGAGCCCGTAATCCCAAGTGCCTCAGATTTATGCTTTCCAAATGTGGACACCTACTTCTCCATGTGTTCAATATCTTTTTAATGCACTACAAATATTTGAAATGTGTAAACACTAGGGTAGGATGAGTATTTTAAGTGTGTAGGGATGGAGCTGGATTAGGAGAACTATGTCATTGTGGAAGGGGAAGCAGGAGACTGACATGTCCCCACAGTCTAAGTCTCTGGACTGCAGCACACTCTTAAAGCAGGCAAAGTGGAAACACTCCTGCATTTGAACTTCCAAAAGTCACCCAGACAAAAGCATGTATCAGAATTCTTTACTAGAGGTCTTTGGATTTTGTGCTTTCTCTGGGTAGGATGGCCCATTTCAACCTTCCTTCTGTACTAGTCTGTCTTTCAAGGGGAGTGGGGACAAGGGTTTCTTGGATATGTTCCCCCAGTAATCCTTCCCTTCTTCCATCCCAGTCTTTCCCTGTGGGGAATTAATAGGTTCAAAGCCAAGCGCTGACATGATCAGGAAAGATTACTTTTTCTAAATAGAGTGGCGTGTTTCTAATCAAAACTAACTCTGGAGTCTTTTCTGTGGTTTTTCTTAATGCATTTCCTTGATCAGACGCACCTTCACTAGAAAGCCTCATTTCTCCAGGTGCAGAATGAGAAGAGGGTATACCGCAGCGTGTTTTGGTGAAGATTAAATGAGATATTAATACAGGTGAATCACGACCATGTCAAGAGCCCTCAGTAAACTGCCCTTCCTTGTCATAGCATCAGTTAATAATGTATTGCTTTCTGCTTTTCCTAATGCTTATTCATGTTTGTATGTGGTACACATGCTCGAGAGTTGGAGCTGGAATATGGAGCCGCAGGGCTCAGCTGTGGGAGCTTTGCCTGCTTTTGGTCATTAAGTGCCCTTTGGTAAGTGGCAGGATGCCTAGCTGTAAGAACACCTGGGATTTCTTTTTAACTGCCTCATCCTGCAAAGTTTTCTTAAATTTCTTTATGCCTCAATTTGCTTATTACAAAGTGGGAAGATGATAAAAATAGTATTTGTGTCAAAGGGTTATTCTGAGGATTAAATAAATTAACACAGGAGAGCACACAGATGATCAGTGCCTGGCATCACTAAGGACTGCGGCAGCACTGTCACTGCTTGTCAGTACCTAGGAGGCATTTAGAACAGTGTTGACAATACATGTTAGCCATCTTTTTAATAATTATATTCTTTCTTTTTTTTTTGAGACAGAGTCTCACTATGTCACCCTCAGTAGAGTGCTGTGGTTTCACAGCTCACAGCAACCTCCAACTCTTGGACTTAAGCTATTCTCTTGCCTCAGCCTCCCTGGTAGCAGGGACTACAGGTTCCCACCACAACGCCCAGCTACTTTTTTGTTGCAGTTGTTATTGTTGTTTAGCAGTCCTAGGCCTAAACCCGCCAGCCTTAGTGTATGTGGCCAGCACCCTACCCACTGAACCACAGGCGCCAAGCCTACAATTATATTCTTTATAAAACATGGTCAAAGATTTCTCATCCATGGACCTAAATTCCAACTTCTTGAGAATAATTCCAGACTCGGAATAGTTTCTAGAACTGGAACTGGGAATTATTAGCAATGCTTAAGGTAGCAAAAAAACAACAAAAGTCTCCAGAAAGTAGTGGCCCAGCCAGCCGGGATGTGAAGATCTGGATGAGGGTTCCTGGGGTTTTAAGACCTGGGTAAAGGCGCCCGTGAACAATAGGTGGGTGTGTTTATCTGTTTCTTCAATACCAGGAGTTAACTCTTGAAAACTATTGGCCTATGGGCCCAACCGTGTCCATAGATATGTTCTGTTTGGCCAACCCAGCAAATAAAAATAAATACATCAGTCACCAATATTTAAAATTTGGGCCGTTTCTCATAAAACTCCGGACTTTCCCCCTCTCTAATCATAAGAGGATCTGGGCACCTCTGGGCATGGCCTTCCACATGGCACCCATCTGTGCTGACTGTGTAGACCTGTGCATTTTAGATGGCTCCTCCACTTGTCTTCTTCCCCATAGTCTCCATCACTCCGTGTTCATTACATTTGGCCCACTTATCAATGTCATTGCTTGATGTCTGGATGCCTCTGAATTTAGCTCCTCCTGTAGACTAATCTAAGTGTTGCTGAGGTGCAGGGCCAGTAGACCTGCAATATGGAAAGAGAAGCCATTCATCTCGCCTTGACTCATGACACGTTCCCTCGGCCACAAATGGTTCGTTCCATACAAACTATCATCAGTGTCTCCAAGGAGAGTCGCTTTCTGCATCTCGGGTGCACCACCATAATGTCTGACACCAGCAGATACTCCCAGAAAATGTTCCCTGCAAGCTGGAAGCCATCAAGATGTAGCTACACAAAGAATACCTAAATTAACATGCCCCTTCCGGAGTTACACGGCATCCATTGAAACCCAAGTAGTAATGGCTCTGTAATATAATGCTTCCATAAAAGATAAATTTTCTTGAACACCAGAGAATATAACAAAGATCTTTGGAATCCACCTATGGAGATAGCTTTAAAAGTTGGACATGCGATACGAGGCAGCGTGTCCCCATTTGCAGTGATAGAAGCCGGAAGGCTGGAGAGCAACATGGCTGAACTTTGGAATATCCAGGAGGAGGGGGAATATATTCTAAAACTTAAATGGAGTTGAGTTTACTCCACTCAGAAAACCTCACTAGTCCTAGTACCTCCTTTCCAAACAAGTTGTGGAATAAAAGGGTATCTCTGTTTTTTAAACTACAGCTGCTCCAGAGGAAATGTCCTATAATTGATATAAGTCAGGGGCCTAGGGACATGCTTCCAGTGTGCCTACGGGGGTGGGGGTGAGGTAATTGATGATCAGTCAGTGTCTAAATAAAAACTTTTTTTTCCCACTTGCCAACGTGGGAGAAGATTCAGGAACTCCATGTTTCCTCAGGCTTTCCAGAACAAGCAGAGGGACATCACTGTCAACTGTGCAGCTCAGTGCTGCATCACCCAATCCAAACGGCGAGACATGCTTCTTTATCAGCAGAGATGTATGTTAATGTAACTGTCACATTAAATATTTGCTGCTGTTGGCTCCGTTAATGACTGTCATAAAAGTGTGGCAATATCTGGCATTTTAAGTGTTTGCCGTGCCTAATGTACAGTTGCGACTGTAAACAGGCTGCACATTTAGGACTAATTACATGCAAGCTATGATAGCAGGTTTATTTTTTACAACTATCTGAGCTGTGATCAGCACTTGTAATCACAAAGAAGGAAAAAAATAAGCAGTGACAGCAACACCTTTATGTTGAAAGCAAAGTCTTGTCCCGAAGTGTTGTGAAGTATTAAGTGTTTTTCAATAGAAAGCAAAGACGATTATTCAGAAGCACAGAGAATTAGAGAATAGTCTGGATTAGGCTTTTTACAGTGTTTATATCCACACACTTTTTTTTTTTTCTTTAAAGCTTTGTCTGGCCCAGGAAAAAGGCCCAAATAATATCATTCTGAAACATTTTTTTTCCTGTTTTTACTTCTTTTGAGGGTCAAGGAAAGCTTTTTTGAGCTTCGGCGACGTGTTGCTTTTTGTTTGTGATTTTTTTGTTGATGCTGAGTGACCAATTGGTTATTATAGAAAGGAGACGGACAAGCTCCAGCCTTTCCTAGCTCAGCAATGCCTCTTCCTTGTGTTGCAATCCTGAGAGTTTTCCGAAGCTATTCCCCATGTACAAAATAAGAAATCAGAGATTTCGGGCAAGTGGTTATTGACCCAGGAGTCAATGGACCCCCTAGGGCCCAGGGATGGGGTATGAGGCAAGAAAACAACACAAATCCCACCAATGCATGCAAAATCATACAAGGATGTGCTTTTTTTCTGGGGAGAGGTTCTGGAGCTTTCTTCTAAACCTGAGAAAAAATATTAGTTATCACAAGGTTGGAACTTGATCATACCATGACATAATGAAGAAGAAATAATTCTCAGGAGACCAGCTGTGTGTCCGCAGTCATGAGGATGCCAAGGCAAAGGGGCTTGGGACAGGTGAGCAGGAATCTCTGAGACCATTGCTGTTCATTTTTAGAAAGTTATTTTAGAAAAAATAAACCTGACTGCTGGGGTTCTGTTGAGAGAAAAAGCCCTTGGAATGTACTTTGTTTCCTTTCCTCTTAAATACAGTGCCTGGATCCGCCAGGGGGGCCAGAGGGAGGGTGGGAGGATGGCCACCAGCCCCTCGCCCCCTGCTTCTCCTTCTCATGTCCTGCCTGGAAGACCAGCCCTTTCCTGAATGTGGCAGATCCCTTTCCACCCCAGTGCAGGTTGTGTAGCCGATGGTGTGGGGCCACTTCTGGCACTCAGGCAGATGGGGACTGAGTCCACATGTTACGGCTGGGGTCCTGGGGAGAAGACACAGGACTCTGAGTTGAGGCTGCTGCCTGGCTGACGGAGGATGGTAAGAAAGGCCAGGCAACCCGCAAAGAACGGAGCAGAGCTCTGGGGTCTCCGGTATGTCTTAGAATCCACGTCCCCTTCTTTTCCCCATTCTTCTCCCCTTTCCCTTGCTACTTTCTGTGGAGACTACAGAGCTGAATACAGATGCTCGATACTTGTGAATCACCTACACCCCTGCTCTGCTCCCCCCTCTTCATTTCTTGCTAACTTATCCATTCCCTTTGCCTTTCTCTCCTTTTCCCCTATTTCCTATTTTTTATTTTATTAATTTTTTTTTCTTATTCTCTGGAGCCTGACCTTTCCTTTTTTTTTTTTTTGTTCATCTTAGCTTTTTGTTACCAAATGCCTCTCTTTCTGAGGTTCTTCTGGCACACTCATTCTCATTCTCTCTCTCATTTTCTTTTTCCAGTCACTCCTGTTTTCCTTCCTCTTCCCTCTCTTCATCTATCTTTTTGTGCTTTTCATTCATGATAGGGAGTAGGTGGAATGGGTGGCCTCAAGGGTCCCTGCTCTTTTAAAATGGTTTGATAGTTTGGAGTGCAAACCATCCTTACTTAGCACAATTTCTACAGTATCCTGGGGTGATGAGAACAGAATGGTTTTTTATTCTATGAGCACCTCACTGGTGATAAACAGGCCCCCCTTCACCCCTCCACCCCTAATCCCTCCTTGCTAAATGAAAAGTCCAGCTATCCTCTCCACCTGGGTGGATCTTCAGCCAAAGCTCTGGCTCAGGATGATTCTGGGTGTCACATGGATTCTCTGAAACCATCGGTGGGACCCAGTGGTGAACTTTATTGCTTGGATGACTTTATATACCAAAGAGTCTATTTCTTTAACATTCTTTTTGAGTCTAAACTTTTACACCTGCATTTCTACTGAAAGATGAATTGAGCTGGTTGTAGCTCTCGAGCTCAATCTAGTTCCTAATAAGGTTTTCAGTTAAATTCAACACCCCCCACCTGACTCCCTCTTCCTTAGCTCCTCAAAAGGGTCTCCTGATTCCTTCTTTTGTGCCTTCGCTGGTGGTCTTCTCTTTGACTGTGTCTGTTGAAATCCTTCTCACTCTTCCATGCTACCTCCCCCGGGAGGCCGTCATAGATCCTCAGCCAGCAGGAAGGCTTTCCTTCAGGTTCTCTGCTGCCGTGGACCCTCTCCTGTGTTCCTGATATGTATTTATCACCATCTACTTTGCACTCCAGCCAGGTGTGTACCTCAGGAGACAGGTGAGGGCAGGGACAATGCTGCCTGCATCTTCTCTGTGCACAGGACCGTGTCATAGTAAATGGCCAGTACATTGACTTATAGAGTGACCCAGGAGCACACTTATCAATCATTTTCTCCTTATTTTTCATATATAAAATAAATGTTAACTTTGTTACATTTTGTCACATTCACAATGACAGTTTGCACATCTATTTTACAAGGAGCATTCTGAGTTTGGCTCTCTGTGACCCCTGTAAGGGTCTCCATCTCTAGGAGGAGGTTGAATTCTCATCATATACCCAGCACTCAAATCCCAGTCCCTGCCCTTGACCTCCAGACTCCCTGCCCTTCCCACTTTATGCTGAGCTTTCCACGGGAAAAGAAAGTCTGAGAGGCATATTCTTATGGGCTCCACTTTTCTGTAGTCCTGAGAGCCCTCCGTGATTCTCAGCTATGCTGACTTCCTCTAGGAGGTCACCACAGATGGGTTGGGTGCACCTTCTGGCTGCCTTCCTGGGAGGACAGCATTACCACACCAGTACCTGTGTCCAAGACTCCGAGGCCTGTGGCTGCATCTCTCCAGCCAAGGCGACATCGTGGCCGTTTACTTGGGAAGATCACAGCCCTTGTTTGGATACAGCTCCCACCCTCAGCCTGCTTTGGGGCAAAAACCTGCTTTGATCTGTGTGCAGGCCTGGGAGGTTATGGCCCTAATTAATTCATGCATAACAATCTGACATTCCTTTTCATTCAGAGAAAAGCATAACTGTTTCAAAGCTTTTGTAATGCTGCAATTCTAAAAAAATCCAATTGAATCTTATTTTTATACGTCTAGTTGGTGAGTTATCTGGATACCAATGAAACAAAAAGATAATGAAAAAATGTGTCTTTTAAATTACTGAAAATATTTCTGTTAGAAGGGGAGCTTTTGTCATTGGGAAAGATTAAAAAAAATTGTAATAGGCAAAAGAGTGTCAAGAAACTCTTCATCAAAATCCAGTTTTGTTATGTGAATCCACCAGCCTATGAATCCACCTGGTTCCATGGAAATGTCATATAAATTGGGGGGAAAAAAAGTGTGAGGGAGACCACAGATATGAAAGCACTTTGTAAACAGCAACATGCTTTGTAAATGTGACATATTATTATAGCTTGACTTCTGCAGTTCCCTTCCCCATGGTTAGAAATTATTAGAGGTCCCCTGACTCCTGTCAGACTCCTTTTTAATGATCTTTAAGCCTGATTCCTGAAGGCAGGACAGTGATACTGGCAGGAAAAGTGCTTAATAATTTGTTTATGGTAAAATGCTATCCTAATTAGTAGATCTCATTAATTTCAATGAGGCATCACTCTGACTCCCCACCTGCCCCCATAGTCAATCAGTCAGCGAGTCCCATCGCCCTTCCCCATGACATCCATCTCTTACTATTTGCTGTGTCCCCACAGCTACCACCTGAGCTTGTGACCTCTCACATCACAGCCAGGCAGTGGCTACTCATGTCCACCCGCCATGGCTGCCAGAATGGTCTTTCGAAAATAAACTATCAGGTCAGCTCCGGCCTCCCAACTGCAGGGCGTTCTCCAGGATGGCCTGTGGGACCCTCGGGGGGCTGCTCTCCTGCTCTCACCCTCGGCCTTACCTCCTCTGTCTTCCAGGCTGCACGTATTTTCCAATCCCTTGAATACTTACTTAAAGTTTCCTTCTGCAATAGACTGGGCCTTCGGAATGCCATTTCCCCGGGCCTCTGTGAGGGCTGGCCATTCATCTCTCAAGTCTCAGAACAAATGTTTCTTCTTTAAGAAGTCCTCCACTGACCATCTAATCCACCATGGCCTTCCCACCTGCACCGGCCTCCTTGACCTTACTTTCTTACTTCTTACTTATATAACTGTGTACTTATCATTCATGTCTCCATGGTCAAGTATATGAGGGTTGTCCAAAAAGTCTCCAGCCATTTTTTTTCCATATTTTTTCATATTGCATGGCTGGATACTTTCCAGACACCCCTTGCCTGTTCCAGGAAGGCAGAGACTTTGCCTATATTGTTCTCTGCTATTTGTCCTGGGCCCAGAACAGAGCCTGGCAGATAAGGCACCGGGACCCTTCTTTATGTGCTGAATAAATGAGTGCAGAAACTACTGACTGGGGAAAGAAAAAGGAATGTTACACAAAGGTGATTTTGTTTCTGTTGACAATCACTAAAACAACCGGTAAAATTCAATTCAATGAATAGAAGTAGTTAAAGGGATTATTTTTCACAAATCAGAGTGGTTAATTCAGTTATGGAAGTAGCTCATTACCAAGTTAGAGCATAACAGCAGGTGCCATAGAATTCAATAGCTATTGATACCTCTTGGTTAAATTAGCCAGAACTGTTTATGATACTTGCAATCTTTGACTCTTATTTAGCTTTTACTAATGAGAACAATTATACAACATAGATCACTTATTTTTTCGGAAAATAATTGTTTCTGTGGCAATTTCTAATACCTATTATGAACAGCCAAAGACTACAATTTTATTCTTTTCCTGAGTCTCATTCTTTCCAGTAAGCCTCAGCTCATAGTTGAGGATATTCATTCACTCTGCCAATATTCTTTTGTGTATGTCCCATGTGCCAGGCCTTCACCTTGGTGCTAGACAGTCTATGAGAACCAGACAGATAATATCTCTGCTCTGGGAAAGGTTGGCTAACAATGTTCCCTCTGTAGGAATTTAAGATGAACACAACTGCCATGTGCTACCATTTTCATGGAGCTTCAGGGAAGCTGGGGAGTGATGGTGGACGGCCTGGAGGCATTACAAGAAAAGCCTTATGTCCTCATGAACCCCTGGGGTTATAGCATCTGTGGAGAAGAAAGGGCAGGCGAGGTCAAAGGTTCTTAAAATGGACTTCATAGTTTGGCCATGAGGACAGTCATGCTCCCAGTACAAGCCAGCCAAGAGTCTGAGTCAAGAAAAAGAAAGTTTGGGCAAAGTCAGAGCTTTTTAAACTTAGTGGGTTTCATGTCTAAAACCAGATTTGGGCCTTTTACATTTTGATATCTAATCACCAGTAAAGGAATGTCTAGTTGAAAGAGAAATGAGCTTATAGAGTTTGGGATTAGATGGAAAATAACTGGAACTAAATTGATTTTGTTGACTTTCAAAGTGACTCAGAAACAATTGGACTCAATTTTCCTCAAAATTGACATCAGTGAAAAAGATTAAGCAAAATAAAAACCCTCCTGGGTGAAAAATTATAAACTGGAATTTGTTCAAACTTCTCCCAGTTCTTCCATCCTTGGTTGGCAAAGACAGAAACTTGGGAACACTGGCAGGATTTAAGCCTTTAAGATTATTATGAAATTAGAGTTCTGAGTTTTAGAAATGTTTAAAGAAGAGGCTTTTTGTCTTGACATTTCTAATTTCTGCTAAGTATTGAAATACACTCACATAGTAATTGTAGGCCTCAGAATCTCAGAGCTGGAAGGAATACTGGAGACAATTTAGTCCGACCCGTGCATGTCTACAGAGGGGAAGACTGACGTGCAAGGAGGCATGTGGGTCTGCACGAGGTTGACCATGAGGTTGTGACACAGCTGGGACTCAGTTCACTTCACGTTACAGAAATGCCTGATAGTAGACAGTCTAGCCTTACTTTGCTACTCACGAAACTCTGTAAAGTCCAGGAAATTCCAGTGGATTTTTTTTTTCACTGAAAATATTGGATTTTGATAGTCAGACAACAACTGAGGAGTTAATCATTACAATCGCAGCCTTGCTTTTTCCTTCTAAGAATTTCAATGATGTGGCAGTTTATAGGAGTGGGGTACCGAGGATGCTCATTAAAAATGCAACATCAAGATTTGAGGAGCTGGATCTGGACAGAGTCATGTGTGACATGGACATGCTGTGGCTGGGAGTCCCTTCCTTTGCTCTGACGTTCTTTTACATGGACAAGGCCAACTTTATTTGTTGCTGAGTTTTGAAACCCACCTCAGGGGAGGTGGTTCACATTCTAAAAGCAGAGGTGACCAAAAGACTGAAATATCATCAACCTTGTGAACTTCTCCTTTGGTGAGAAGGGTGTGTCCTTGCAGGACCCCTGAGTTTCTGATGTCATTGCATGCTCCTGACAGCTGCGTTACACAGAAACCATGAAAATGGAAAGCAAAGATAGAGGGCCCTGGGTCACAGCGGGGGATGCCCAGAGCCTCTGTGGTGGGCTGGAGTGTTGGTCACTAGCTTTCTTTGAATGCCAAAGTCATGCCACACAAATAAAAAAAAAAAAGAATCCTGCATGCCTTTAGCATAAAGGGACACTTCCTTCTCCTTATTCATTTTTTGAACATGGAAAGTGCAGCTAGTGATTCCTGCAACTTAATGCCCTCCACCCTTTATACAGCAACCCCATCCAGACAGCAAGGGGTGTGGATATAAATGAAAATTTAGAAGGTACCAAGTAGGGAAGAATTTTGGCAAGGAAGAATTGGGATGTGTTGTCTGAGTGGTGATCCTCTGGCTGCGCCTTTGAAAATACTTAGCAGTTACCTAGTTACAATCAAAGTTGTTTTTTTTTTTTAATACTGTTGTAACTACTTAAGGTAAATGATCATCTTTGCTTTCTCCCCCCCAGCATGCATACTTCTTACCGTGATACCTCTTCAGGCTGTGCAAGCCTCAGTTTTTATAAGCCATGAAGAAATGTAGCTGGTTGGTTGCTGGAAGACAAATCTGCAGAGAGTTAGCATGAATAATCATAGGCCATACCCTTTTCCAGGCTGTTTCCAGCTACTTTTGGACCAAGGCCTGGAGAAAAATACTATTTGAATTCTCCTTGGAGACACCGTTAAAACTGTATTTTATTAATTAGTGTCACTTGTGTCACTTAAATTTGAGTCGATCAATAGCCAGGGAAATTAGTTTTGCTCTTAAATCACACCCCTACATAATGATGATGATAAAACAATACAATACTATATTTACCGTCAAAAGCGCTTAGATCTACTGCTCTCTATACTGCCTTATATATACTTTTACAAGGCTACACTGGTTAAATTTTTTATGAGAACATGAAGATTCATCATTTTTCATATATTCTGATAATAACATTCATATTAAAAGTGCTCATTAAGTACTCGTTACTGACAATATCAACCATACTGAGCTCGTTTGTCTTAAATGAAGAACCACAGAAGAAGTTTCTGGTTTTGTGGAAGATAATCTGACATTTTTCACGTCGTGTTCAAAAGAGGGTGGGCAAAGCCATTTGGGCGTCAGAGTTTAGCTTGATGATACGTATTCCATGTGTGGAATTGGTCAAGATCAGAGAACTTCTTCCTTTCCTCTGGCTTAGAAACTAAGTTGTTAATGTAGTTATTCTCTCTGGCATTTAGATCATGAATTTTGCACAGACCCACATCAAGGAGAAAAGAGGCCCTTGTATGTTAGATTTGCAGAATGACTTCAGATGTTTTGACTGGATAGCTGCAGAGCAGAATGGAAATAGTATAAGTCATGATCTCCTTTGCTGCCTTCCAGAATCCTCTGGACTCTGTTATTATTAGTTATCTATTGAAATATCACGCTGTGATCCTTATCCAGCATGGTTTGGCTTTGTTATTCCCCTCAAGATCTTGTTAATGTTTGGTTGACTTGTTTCATATTTCAGTAATGTCGCCTATCAAAGTATCTTCTGTCTAAAGTAGAAAGAAAGAGTTTGGTGGGGAAGATCTTTTTGTAAAATGGGAGTTGTTTCATATAAACATTCTGTGAAATACATTCACATAACGACATGCAGAGAGTTTTTAGTTGGTTTTTGTGCAAGCCCACTCCCATTCTCTATCGAGAGCATCAGAAGTGTCTTAGGACACTTGCTGTATGGAGTCGATGTGGCACCTACACATCCTTTTGATAAGAAATGCTCATCCTGGAAATACCTCTGAAAACCTGGGAGGCTGCGCTATCGTTAGTTATATCCTCTGAGATAACTGAGTAGAGCATTTGGGGGGTTGTGGGGAGAAATAGACAGCTGGGAGAAAGGGTGACCAGTTCCCTTTGTAGATTTCCTGCATTTCTTCTTGACTGCATAAAAATCTTGTCCCTGGGGAAGCTGACATCATGTGTACTGATGCATGCAGGGAATCACTTACCCCTAATTTTTCCAGACTTTCTGTTGTCTGCTATATATATGAGCTGTGTCCAGAGATATATTTGAAGTCAATATTACTCAAATTTTTCAGATGATAATGGCTGGAAATCTGGGGAGGTGGGTGGAATGTGACTGTATCAGCCGACCTCGCTGGTTCAGAGAGTCATAAAGAATCCTCCTCTAGGTTTATACTTATATCTGAAACTCAAAGTTTGCTTGCCTAAGCTGGGCACTGGGGGAGCCCCAACATGTGTCCATCCACCTCATCTCCCCACAACAGAAGAGTAGCAGCAACAGAGAATTGGCCACTCGTCACTCAGGGCATTCCTGAAAGCTCTCTTCACTTCTGATGTGCCCTCTAAGAACGGCAGTGCCTGGCAGTCCCCCCTCCCCTCCTCTCAAGAGTGTTTATTCTGGCAAAATGATCTTCCTGCTGCTGTTTGCCAGGACTACTGGTCTGAACACTATCAAACTGTGTTCATATGTGGTCGTCTTGTTCACCCACCTTATGGGTAAGAAGCAGCACATCCCTTGAAGGAAGTGATCATCTCAGGTTTCCATCTCCAGGGAAAAGGCCAACCCTGAACTGGACGTCAGAACACTGGACACTTAGCCTGGAGGGTTAGGGATAGAACCTCTTCTGTGGTTTGCTGTCTTTTGGAAAGCACTCCAGGATGGTGGTACTAAGTTGGTGTCCACCAAAGGAGGAAGACTCAGAGCTGGAATGAGCTACATCCTGAACCCAGCAGAATGAACCATGTTTTATAATCTGGATAGATGTTCCGGTTACATGTTTCTGTCTCAGCCTCTTACTTTTAATTGTTTAAACCCCCTCATATTTTCTTAAATATCCTGTGGTTCTCAACCTGTGGGTCGCAACCCACAGGACCTGTATTAAAGGGTTGTGGCATTAGGAAGGTTGAGAACCGCTGAGCTAGACTTTAAGGAGAGGATTCAGGCTATATCTGGAAGGACTCCTTGGATTGGGGTGGTGGCAACAAATGGGGGAGGTGAGGAATCTCAGAGTTGGTGCCAGGGCCTTGACACTGTCCCATCGCTAGACACTTTAGAGTATCTTTTCAGTCTCTTTAGGAAATCTGGTGGTATTTTTTTTTTTGCTGTTTTTGGCCAGGGCTAGGTTTGAACCCACCACGTCTGGCATATGGGGCCAGTGTCCTACTCCTTTGAACCACCGGTGCCACCCCCAATCTGGTGGTATTTTATGAAGGAATGAGAGTTGCCTAATAGCTCTTTGGTACTTTGTTTCTAGGATGATTTTTATCTGGCTGGTTTATTTATCTGTTTCAAAATTATGCAGGGACAGTTAAACAACGATTGTTGCCTCAACTAGCAGAGGCAAACAGCCTATGAACCTTTGTCACTATGTGGTCATCATGAGCACACATTTTTCTTCCTTAAAGACAGAACTATAGAAATAGGCATTACATCATTTGGAGACTAAGCAGTCAGTGATACCTAACATATGACGTCTGAAATGACGACGTTGCTGGTCAAGGGAATAGATAACTGATCATTTTCTCAGCATCTATAAATGCAACATCAATCTCCAGACCCCCCACCACCCAGTCAAGAACACACACTTGTGCATGTGAGAATGACCAATGATGGCCCATGTTTAGGCTGATAGAAATGACTGGCTGATGTGTTTCTGTGTCTGTGTTTTGAACTTCATCCCCCACTGAAGTCAACTGAGAATAATTCAGCTGCACAGCGCCACCTGTAGGAAATCTATGTGTGGGTATTGCACTGTGCTACTGCAACCCAGGGTAGGTTTAGTCTTAGAAACCTAACCGTTTATTTTCCTTAACTTCTGAATTGAATGAGGATAACTTGCTAAATACTAGTGGTTTATTTATTTTTTTGAGAACTTAATGTCAATGCTGTCTAGGCATAGTACTATGACTCACAAACTTGTGGTTGAATGTCTTGAATGCACGTGTCTTATTTGACCCGAAAAAGAAATATTACTAACAGCTATTTATACTCACGAGCGTCTTTCTCTTTAAGTCAGGTTTTTCTGGAGTCATTTTCTATAACTTTGGTGAGAGCATTTTTGTTTGTTTGTTTTGAGACAGAGTCTTGCTCTGTTGCCAGGCTAGAATATAGTGGTGTCATCATAGCTCACGGCGACTTCAAACTCTTGGGCTCACGTGGTCATCTTGCCTCATTCTTTTGAGTAGCTGGTACTACAGAGATGCACCACCATGCCCAGCTAATTTTTCTTTTTTTTTAAGGGACAGGGTCTTGCTCTTCTTAGGCTGGTCTCAAACTCTTAGCTTCAAGCACTCCTCCTGTCTTTGCCTCCCAAAGTGCTAGGATTTCAGGTGTGAGCCAACATGCAATATGTGGCAATTTCAGAAGCTCTAAAGTAATTGGACCCCTTCTGACTTGCTCACTGATGCAGCCCTTGCATCTAGCCGAGTGCTCTGGACATAATGTGTCCTCTGCAGCTTTTGTTGAATGAGTGAGTGCACAGTGTCGTCATCTGGCCTTCTTTGGGCAGTATAACTACAATGGTTTTAGTTCAAATCCTCCTTCTTTAGAGAGGCTTCCCCTGATTCCCTAACATAGAATAACTAAGTATTATTTATTCTCTTTGATAGACGTCAGATTTCTCCCTTTTTATATTGATTTGATTGTGATTTTACTTGTTGAATATGTGCCTCATACATTTGACCGAAAGTTCTATAGAGGATGAGGCCCACGTTTGTTCTGTTCCTTGTTCCAGCCCTGGCAGAGTGGTGCTTAGTAAAGACGGACAGTTACAGCTAAATAGAAGCGTATTGGCAGGAGGAGCTCTGTCACCTACTCACACACATGAGCAGCGACAGTTACACACTACATGCTAGCTCTCTCTCACCCTGGAACGATAGAGAGAATAATGGAGAGTGCTGCAGGGAATGGCCACAAGCTCCCCTTATCTTAGCAAATTGTTAGAGCTGCGTGGTTTAGAAGGATAGAGTTTGTCCTCTAGTAAGGTTATGCTACAGGGTTATTAGGTTTGCATTAGAGACCTTCTTGATTTAAATAGATTATTTCGTATAGAGGGTGCCAAAAAATGTATACACATTTTAAGAAAGGAAAAAACTGTATTAAAATTTTAATAATATATACCAACGACAGAAGATGAACAGAGTTATGTTGAGCATTTCTTTTAATTGCAGGAGTCAAACGTGTATTCCTTTTTTCCAGATTAATACAAGGGTACCTATGATTAGGTTACTTTGTTGGTGTTTCTAAGGTCAAGTTGTAGTTGAGCCCTTCACCCAGGGAGTGTGCTGTATGCTCTCACGTTATGTCCATTAGGTGAGCCAATGCCCTTAGTTTTTTCCTTTCTTAAAATGTGTGCACATTTTTTGGCACCCTCTACACACACACACACACACACACACACACACACGGCCTTAAACAGACCTTAGATGAAATTCTGGCGCTAATAATAGCTGTGTGATATTTACAAAATCATACAACCTTTCTGAACCTCTTATCCTAATATGTAATATGTAAATTTGGTACACAAGTAGTACTTACTTCATGTGGTTATTTAGAAGATTAAACAAGATAATATATGTAAAGTATACAGTTTAGTGCCTGGCACAGAGTAAGGAGTAAGTACTCAGTAAAAGTTATTATTAAATTAATAATAACATTTCAAGTCCATCAGAGGGCTTGCAGTGTCCCAGGACTCAATTAGGTTGTAATTAAATGTATTAAACAATGTCTTCTGTTCAACTTCAGTGAAAGGAATTAGTGCTTCGGTTTTAATGGCTATAAAATTCTACTTAGCTAAATAATAGAATCAGATGAATTCCCTACTGTCAAAGCTGGATTTAGTAAGATCTTCAGGGTTACAGTACAAGGCACAATGTCATTATAGATTAAAACACCTCTGCCCTCTAAATATTACAGTTATTTAATAGTACGGTAGATGGTCTTTTAAAATCTCTTTGACAAGAAGACAATTAAAGCACATAAAATAAGAGTTAAAAATAAATCTGTCTATAACCTTACCGAAGGGTGATATAAGCCATATCATAGGATAAAAATAATTACATATTCTTTTTTATATTTTATAAAATGAATATTACAAATACATTACTTTTTATTAGAAATACATAATAATATTTGAATACGGTGTTTGGAAATGCTTAGTTTTGTTGATAAGAAACAATTTTATGTATATAATAATTTAGATAATTTGTAGTGGCAGGTCAAACCTGAATTACTGGAACCAGAAACCTAATTATTTCAAATTGAATAATCTTGCTAACAAGTGTCACTCATTTCAAAGGCAATGGCTTTTTAAAATGTCTTACTTGCATTAGTAATTCTAATTTTCCATAAATTATGTCGGAATTCTTCTAGATCACAAAGACTGCAAAAGCTGGACATTTATTTCTTCATTAAATATGAGAAAATGTAAACATTCTTCTTAACCCCTGGCTACCCATTTAGGTGTGACTCAGTGGAAACTCATACTCTACAACAGTCAGCCTACAATTTTCTCATCACTCTCCAATTTGGGCAAAAATCTCCAAAACTATTCAGAAAGAAATTCTCAGATTTCAGACCTGTGGTAGATGTGGGTGGTATGTTGTTGAATAGTTTTTCTCCATGTTCTGCACGCTCTCAGTTTGTGACAGGATAAAGACTTTGGCGGGCCATGAGTCCATTATGTTTGTCATCTCATTCCTAATTCGGGGGCTGGGAGGGTGTGTGAAGAAGAGGAGGGCTGGGCAGTGGAACTTTAGTGCACAGCTTCTGGGATGTGCTGAGAAACCACGCCGCCATGCTCCTCTTTCCTGTCTGTAAGGCATTAAATAAGAAGGCCATCTTTAGGGATGGCCAAAGTGACATCAACAGCTTCCTTTATTGTTACTATATTTGCTGTTACTCACATCTTACCTCTTTGGAAGGTGCTATGAACTCAAGACAGGGGTATGAGTGACAGGGAAATGTTATATTTTTCCATTAGGAAGTTCTCCTTGATTGAATTTGTATTTGCATTCTATTTGAGGGACTGCCAAGGAAATGCTAATCGTAATAGTTATATATTCAGGCCTTCAACGAATGAGTGAGGCCCACCCACTTTACAGAAGACTGCCTGCTTTACCTGAAGTCTACTGATTAAATTGTTAATCGCACCCAAAACCTCCTCACAGAAACATCCAGAGTAATGTTTGATGAAGTATCTGGGCACCATGGCCTGGCCAAGTTGACACACCAAGTGAACCATCACAGTCTCAACCACTCAGCATCTCAACTTGAGTGTCTAAGATGTACAGAGAGGAGGAAGCCACAAGGACCAAGTGACTTTCCCCTTTCTATAGACAAGAGAAGTTAGTTAACTTCTTTCTGAAAGCTGAGAGTAAACTCAAATGCATTGAGATACAGCTATCGTACTATATATCTCAAATTGGGGATACATATCAGAGCCAAGAACATTGTAAATAACTGTGCAGTGTGCTATCTAGATAATATAACTAATATAGATGCTCCTCAACTTACAATGGGGTTATATCCTGATTGGAATTGATTTATTCATCCCCATGGTAAGTTGAAAATATTGCAAGTTGAAAATAACATAATGCAAAAATATACTTAATACACCTAACCTGCCTTAATGTGCTCAGAACACTTACATTAGCTTACGGTTAGGCAAAACCATCTAATTTAAAGTCTGTTTTATACTAAAGTGTTGAGTGTTTCATATAATTTATTAAATACTACAGTGAAAGGGACAACAGGATGGTTTCATAGGTATTCAAGGTACAGTTTCTACTGAATGCATGTTGTACCGTCATAAAGTAAAATAATATAATAATAAATAATGATAATAATAATTTCCTCTGAGGAATCAATCACTTGAAGTGTCTAGAAATGTCCTTGCAGATTTTGCCAGTCTCAATCAAGCCTGAGCACATACGCGGTTCAGGGAAAGGGGAGCTGCATCAAGCCCATCTCCAGCCAGTACTCTTGGTGTGTGCCTGGCCAGACCCAGAGGAAGTGGCCATCTCAGAAAGTGCTTTTACTTCATCTTGGTAGAGTCTGGGGGTGGGGGATGGAGAAACACCTGTTGGGAAGGGCAGAGCACCTAGCTATGTAAGAGACCCTGTCGTGTGGCTGAGAATACACTTGGTATCGCACCCTTACCACTGCCACTGTCAGGACAGTGTAGCATCACGTGAGCAAAGGACGCTAGGAAGACAGAAGCCAGCTGTACACTACCTGGGAGGTGTGTTAAATCAGATTCCAACAACGTAACTCTGAGGCACGTGCATACATAATGCAAGAATAAACCTTTGGCCATTTGTTGAAGTCTTATCAAGAACCTTTCCTCTGAGCCCACCTTCCTTTCACTCCTTGACTTGCCATTGAAAACTAGTAACATGAAATGGACTGACATTAGACATTAAATATAACTGATGCTCAAAAGTAAGATTTCCATCCAAGAGACTCTCTCTCCTTCCCCTCAAGAGTCTTCCCAGGATATACTGCTACTTACCCCAAATACAATGATGAAAGAAAAAAAAATCCTAAATTAGGGATGGTTTGTGTGCAAACACTACTCAGTTACTAGTTAACCCCACACACCCTGACCCCTTTGAGAGCCTTGTCCTAAAATTGACAACTTACTCCTAGAATTCAATGTCCTTCCAATTCTCCCCACCCTTTCCTCCCCACCCTCAGCTGGTAAATCTTCATGTACTTCTCAAACCAACATTCCAGTGATCACACTCTTCAAACTCTGTATACAGCAGGTAACTATTAACCCTACTCTTCCAGTGGTTCCAGCTTCTGACCACTCAACATAATTTCCTCTTATTCATGAGACAAAAGGAGTGAATATTTTTAGCATCCTCTCAAATGATCCATTTTTATATCAGTCAGGAATTTTAAACACATGTGAGAATCAAATTTGAGACAGAGAAAGATCTAATTCTTCATTCCTTTTCTTATATCTAGTGATTGTTTCTGTCATCACAATTATTTTAAAAGCATCTGGGGTTTAGTGCTTTAAAGAAATTCACTCTACTGGAGCCAGACATCGTATTCCAAATGGTACTTATTCAGTTTTCCACATTTTTCTCCCCATCCCAGGACCACCCAAAAAGGTTCCAAAAACATGACTCCAAGGAGGGTGGTAGGTTTGCAGAATGGTAGGGAGGGTGTCTCTAACTCTCTTCATATTGCAGACTTGTTCCTACAAGAAATTTCCATCCCTCCTCCCACCCGTCTATAACTCACTCTTCCTAGTGGAGTAGGAATGCTTAGTCTGATTGGTAAGAGTCTAACATTCACTGGGGCACCTCTTATCAGCATGTGCTGTCACTGTACTCCAAGTGGCCTCATGTCTCTCCTCCCCTTAGCAGTAATAATGTTCTTGGCAGCATACTTGGGTAAGGTTGTGGCTATGTTTTCAGCCCTGTGTCCCCAGCTTCTGAAGAGCTGCAAGCCCTAGCTATCTTGGTTTCAGAGGAGAGCATAGGATTCACCAATTTGGCCACAGGCCTAAACTGTATTCTTAGATATGAAATTACCAGGAACCCTGCTTTCTGGAGTATTGAGACTCGCACAGAGTTTTAAAGCAATGCTTCCTGTTACATGTGGCTATCAACTCTTGGCCACACACACTACCAATAAGAACCCCTGGGAGAAAAATTTGCTAATATAACAACTGAAGCAATCTATACCTTAAGTAAAACAGCATTTGAGCTGTATTAGTTCTGGAGGCCAGAAGCCCCATCACAGTGTGGGTCGGTTGGCTCTGCTTGGCATCGCACAAGGCTGAAATCAGGTATCTGCAAGGCTTCATTCCTTTATGGAGGCTCTGGGGATGAAGCTGCTTCTGAGCACATTCAACTTGGCAGAATTCAGTGGCATGAGGTTCCGTGCTGATTGTCCTGCTGCCTGTCGTCCAGAGGCTGTTCTCGGCTTCTAGAAGCTGTCCACATTCCTGGCCTCATGGCCGTTTCGTCCATCTTCAAAGCCAACAGTAGTAGGTAGAGTCCTGCTCACACTGAGAGTCTCTTGGACCTCTCTCCTGCCTCCTGGTCCCTCTGCTGTATCTCTCTGCCTTCCTTTTCTCTTAAAGGCTTGAGTGACAAAATTGGGCCCTCTTAGATGTGTCCCTGTTTTAAGTTTATCTGAGTGGCAGCTGATTAAGGCCTTTATGCACACCTAGATTAGTGTTGGTTGGATAACCAGAGGGCCGAAAGCTTGAAGGGAAGTGGGGCATCTTTACAATTAGTTATTTCTACTACATTGCTTGCCCATTTTTCAATTAAAACTCCAAGAACCTCTCATACCCTCAGATCTGGCTATGTTTGTGCTCCCAATGTCTAGACATCAAATTTTACTCACTAAAACCACTCTGCCCAAGGGTCAACCACCCTCTAGCACTCCAGCTATGTTTCACTGGGCAAATTCCTCCATCCCTCTGAGCCTCCCTTTCCTCATATAAGAGAGGTTGCCTCCTCCATAGTACTGTCCCAAACATTAAATGAAAATATACTGTGATAAACTTTGAAAATGGCAAAATGAAATGCAAATGTCCATTGTATTATCTTATGTTCATAATATAAATATTTTAGAAACTAGAACGAAAAGTTGTCTAGACTGGTGACTTCTAAATCTACTCAGAACTGAAATCAGAAGACCTGAGGTGGAGTCCACTGCTTGCTTGGTGACCATGGGCATGCCCTTTATTTTCTCAAGGCCTTTATTTCTTATCTGTGAATTAATGTGTTTGACAAAAGGACCTCCAGTGTCCCATTCACTGCTGAAATTCTCTGCTTCCATTTTATGCTTTTTCTTCAAGATGCAGAAAGGATCAGAGTTGTAAGAAGCAATCTATTTATAGTCAGCTCTTCACAAGATGACTGTAAAATGCTCAAGACAAGCTCATAACACAGGGACCAGAAATCTCTCCCAGGATAACCTGAAATAGCTCTGAAAATCCTGGCAGTTTTGCAGTCCTTTATCACTAGAACCCTGCATTTCTTCAACATCTAATTCTAAGGTATTTGGCTACTGAATAATTTCACTTTGAAAATTCATATTAGCTAATTGACTAGATGTTACCACATTTCAGAAAAATAACTAAATATGTTACTCTAATTTAAAAAATTGCCCCTGAATTCCGTTTCTTTTATAAACCAAGCATGAAGAGAAAATCTGATGCAATATTATGAACAACTCTGTTTTTCCAATTTTTTCAAAATTTGTACATAAAGAAATAAACTATAAAATGTTCCTTCTCTCTCTAAGAATTTGGTTTTATTTCAAACAAACCATGAAATTTCAGCTTTGTGTCTTCGGTTGTGGTCCCAAGGGTCACTAATGAGAACATTCTACTTTCTGAGTGTTAGTCTATATTCTATTCCCGGATATGTAATAAAAGCGATTTTTATTTATAAATTTTGGTTTTGAACTTTTAAAAAGAAGCATTTTCCTCAAACTTTACCTTGGTGGGTTTTCCAACACAGGACACTCATTTTACTACATTGGGGAGGGATCTTAGGAGAGAAGGACTGTGAATTTTCAAGTCCCTTTTCATTTGATAGACACCTCAGAGAGCCCAGCTCCCTGCAGGGGCCCTGCCAGGAGCAGGAAAATGACAGGGTTGGCTGAGTGTGAGCACAAGTCCCTGTCATGTTTGAGTTAGTGCTGCTTGAGGGGGAGGAATGAGTTATTTTGACCACACTGTGGTGGTCAACCAGCCTTGACTTAGAGAAAATAATTTTCTTTGCCACGGTAATCGCCTAGGTTGTTGTAGCTGGCTAAACTTGAAGTTTCACAAGATGGATGTGGCCTACAGTGCCTGTGTCTCTAATCAGTTGCATGTGTGTGATGGTTTCAGCCCCCTGGTCCTGGAGGAGTTTGGAGTGGAAATGTTAGAGGGATTGGAGCAAGGCTGGAGTGTGGGGTCACACTCTCCACGGACTGTTGCTGATTCTGAAGTTAGTAGTCTGAACTTGGGGTTCAGACACACCAGAGACAAGAGGGAGGTGGGGACGGTAAAACAGGAGACAGAGAAGAAGGCCAAAGTAGAAAAATAATAGCAGACCTTGACTTGGGCTTGTAAGAAAATAAGAAAAGGAGAAAACAAGGAATGCACAGGCCGTGCGTGGTTGATTCCTTCATCAATTCGTTCAACAAGTGGAGGAGCTAAGTACTGCTCGGGACTGTGCTGGTTCCTGAGGATACAACAACAAATGAATGGACATCCCCACAACCCGGGGGGGAACCTGTGATCTACTCGAAAGGCTGGTCTCCAAAGTACGTTTTCCTACCCTTGTTCAATAAGAGAGCGTGAACTCACCTGTGCAGATGGGTCCTCCCCACCCTCCCAGAATATACTTAGGTGAGCAATGAATGCCCGTCCTGTTGGCTCTGCCTCACTGTGGTTCCTCAGTGACAGAAGCTTTGGGTTTGAAGAAGGAATTGTTACAGTTTGAAAGACAATTGACAAGCCATAGTTCACGAATAATTCCGCTAGACAGACTTGGAGGAGGAAATAGTTACAGAGTGGCATGTACATTATCTTTAAGTGGAATTGGAATAGTTTTGTAGGATAGTCAAAGAATTTAGTTCCCTGATGTAAGAATGAGTGAGAGCAAACAGGACAAATCTGGGCAATAAGCTTTGGTGACTTTCTTTCTGTCCCCCTCTGGCACTGTATAAACAATTGGTTCTTCAAGTGCTTGCATTGAGCACCATTCTGGTGTTGCCCTCTTAAATCGGGTGCTGTTTCCATAATCCCGCCTTTATGCTTCCTGTATCTCAGTCCTGGATCTTGCTAGGTGAATAGAAGCATCTGATAAACTTATTCAACCTGAACTGTCACTGGGAGATACCGAGATAGACTTAGGGTTTTCTCTTTAACGACTGTTAATGTCCCTGTGACCCAAATGAGTTGGTAATGGGGGTTTTCAAGCAGGCCAACAAAAGGGCAGAGGGCTGTGCTTCTGAAAATGTGTAAATCTGCTGAGGGAAGATTCTCACCTTCTATCCCCATGAGACAGGAGGTGGAGGTGTCTAGGGGGCAGTTCTGGTAAAGCTGCTCATTCCCCATACATGCAAAACCCCACATATGCAAAGATTTTTAGTAGAAATTCTAACAGCTTAGAATCACATTCTGACTTGCTTTCTTAAAGCAAGTTTTTCTTTTTTTATATTATTTTTTATTAAATCATAACTTTGTACGTTGATCTATTTATGGGGTTCAGGGTACTGCTTCCATATATAATGTGAAATGTTTGCACTGAACTAAGTAACACATCCAGCACAATTATACTCATCTCTTAATAGTTTTGAAATGTACCATTGCATCATGCACATTAGGTGAGATCTTCCCAAATACCCTCCCTCCTCCCATATCCCCCTCCCTTCCCTATCTCTCCTCTTCCCTTCTACTTTCTGAACTATAGTTATGATTTGCCATTCATATGAGTGTGTAGGTAATTATATATTGATTTCATAGTAGTATTGAGGACATTGGATACTTTTCTCCATTCTTGAGATACTTTACTAAGAAGAGTATGTTCCAGCTCCATCCATGTACACATAAAGGGTGTGAAGTCTCTGTCTTTTTTTATGGCTGTGTAGTAGAATGTTTTACGTTCTAAACCCGGGTACGTGCACCTCATGCACAAAGAAAAGTTTTTGTCAAGTCTTCCTGCATCAAAAAGTATGACTTTTTAGACTAACCCCTGGATGAAGCATGCTGTAAGTCTGAGACGCACTCTCTACCCCTTTTCTAGCACTATTTGCCTTTAGCCTCCCCAAGAACTTTTGAATGAAGCAAACCGTCTGTGGCTCCAGTCACCAGCTCCCAGTGGGCAATGGACTTGAAGGATGGTGGCTACCAGGATCCCAGGGTTATTTTAATCACTTATAGTTTAGGGAATAAAGTTTCACTTATTTATTTTATTCTTTTATTTTTTCCTTTTTTTTCTTTTTATTAAGCCATATACACAAAGATCATGAATACATTTATGCATATGGGGGGGTACAATGTGTTGATTTTTTTTAATACAATTTGGAGTGCTTACATCAAACTAATTAATATGGCTTTCACCTCATCTACTTGATTATTGTGTTAAGACATTTATGTTCTGTACTTGGTAGATTTGACTTGTACCCTTGCAATACGCTCCATAGGTGGGGTCCCACCATTGACCCTCTTTTTTTAACAAAATTAAATGGTCAGAAACAGAAATTTGAAATAATACTTAGCATTTATATTTATGACTGTATTTGTCTACATCTATATGCTGAATCTAATATACCAAAGATTATTTAAGTACCATTTTGGAGCATTTTACCATTCCCAAGGTCCTTCACGGACATTTCCTCATTTGATCCACACAGCAACTCTACAGAGCCCATTATCATCTTTCTTTTTTCCTTATCAGGAGAAAGGAATATAATTGTTTCAGATAATTCTTACAACAGCACTGTGAAGCAGGTATTATTATTTATGTGTTTGTGATTTTACAAGTGATCATTACCCAGCTTTTGAACAGAGAAACCAGCATCCAAAGACAGATTCGTAAGAGCCCAAAGCCCTGTGTTTGTGCTGTCCCCCCAGGGCCTGGCACAGGTCTGGTCCTGGTGGAGACTCCCTCTTCATACCCACTGCGAGCCTCTGTCTGCAGAAAGGGTTTTGTCCCTCTTGTCCTCTGGGCTCTCAGTCTACTTAGGAGATGAATTCTGCTAAGATGGCAGGTTCATTCTCTTGTTCCAGGAGCTGGGTGGGCACTTTACCTACAGCACTCCCACCCTCTGAAATAGCATGGTGGGGATGTGGAAAGGCGCTGGTCCCAGCCCCACTTACCAAAGGCAGACATTTTGCTGCTGTTATCCACATGTGGTCAAATATTGCTTAGTGCCCACCCATCCCTTCACTCCCCTTCCTCCAAAGTCATTCCGTGCTGCCCACCACCTGGCCCCTGACAGCCTGCACACAGCACCGAGGGGTTCTCTTTTGTGTCCCACTGCCCGCATCCTTCTGCTTTGTAAGATAAATGTATATTTTGCCACCACCGCCCCCACACACACATACTCCCCTTTTTAAAACTAGCATGTTGGCTTCTGTCAGTGGAGAAGGCAGGGGATGTAAGAAAGAAAAAAATCAATGCCAGCTGCTGGCTATCATTTAAACACAATAGAATCGACGTCTGGGGACACGTGCTATTCTCAGGCTAAATGATAGTGTCGAAAGACTTCACACTGGAAAAAGGACATTCCCAAATCTGTTCTATGAGTTATATTTTTATGATTCCAGTCTTTTGAAACACATTCACTCTCTCATTTCTTGTCTCAGCCTCTAAAACTAGGATTAGCTGAGGCTTAAGTAGATAAAAAAAATCATCTAGATGAAAATGTAGTCACCCATTTCAACATCTGCACAGTGAAGCCACTTTGCAATAGTGGCTTTATTTAAACAAACTCTTGCAAAATGTTGTCTTCACTGAACATTTCAGCATGGCACCCCAGGGAGCCTTCAAACCTGACAGCCATTTCCTATTTGTCAGGAGCAAGAAGGAGGGGTTTTGAAGAAACAAGATCTCACACTTTTAGACATAGAAATAAAGGGCTAGCCGGGAGACACATCCAAGAATAGGCAGTGTGAGGACCTAATGGGTCATGACAGCTCAGATACAGGAGTTATCTCCCTTCAGTAGGGGTGGCCTCATTACGCACTTGGGCTTGTATTTTGCCACAGCGCCTGAGTGATGAGGCCACCTTATCTGCAGAGATGAGGACCGTGTTCTCCAACCCTGTGACATGTTCTTCCTGTGCAACCACTTATGGGATAGAATTCCTTTCCCAGCTACACATGTGCAGGTCACACGCAGCAAAAGAAAGAATTGCCAGTCTTTAAGTGACAATCAGTGATGAACGTGCCACGACTGACCTGTCAGTAGAACTCTCCTCCTGCAAAGCTGTAGGCCCTTGAATGACTTTCAAGAAAACCAACTCCCCTTTCTCTATCAATATGATTTTTCCTGCAGATTTAGTTCCCAATGCCAAAACATATTAGAAATGGCATAGGCACATTTTTTTAAAACCAAAGACTGATACCCCTTGTCTGTGAAGTGAAGAGCAAACAGAATCCTTATCCATAAAGGTCCAAGGTATTGAGTCACCTCTGGCTCATGAGCCATCGGCATCACAAAGCTGACAAAATGCACCTTCTTAGGTCAGGTCTTCTCTAAAGCGGGGCTCCTGGTGGGAAGCCGTGGTGCCGGGAAGAGCATGTAAATCTCAGCCCTGCTTAAATCAAGTCATCGTTCTGTATTGAGCTTTTGCTTTTTGGTTTTAAATTATTTATTAAAAGACACACTGCCTGTTAGGACAACCTCATCAGGATGGATAACGTGGATCCGGTGACTTGTGCATAAAATCTGCAGCTCAAATGAAAACTGTAGGGAAACTTCAAACGGTGGCAGAAGAGAAGGAACTCAGAAGTGAGGTGTTCCCCTTTCCGATTTCAGTACAGAAGAGGAAATGGTTTGTAAATATTTTGATTTTATTCTCCAAATGTTTTTTAAATGCTCTTTTAAAGGTAAAATGCATTTAGGAATCCCCAAGTTGACTTTTCTCATAAAAACACAGGGAGCCTTGCTTCGGGTAAGTTTTGTCCCCGCTTTAGCGGGTGCATGTGGGGTATTTGGGAGGTGAAAGAGGCTGGCTGCTCCCTTTCCCTCGGCTTTGATAGATTCCTCCCTCCATCAACCATAGGCCAGCTCATAATTATAATGCAAAACAGCATCCCCACAGTCGGCTTGGTGCATTTCAAATCTGAAGTTCCTTGAAGTTCTAAGGATTTTTAAATATTGATATTCATTAATTGTGTGGCTTTTTGTGACATAAACGCACAATACATACTTTTATGTGCTGGAAACAGCTAAAAATGCCATGTCACAAATGTTTACATGGCTGTTACGGAAAACGGTACCATGCTAATATATGTCTGCTTCTTAAATTCTGTTAGCAGTTGTAAGACAGTCAGATACCACCCGTGGGATCTTGTGCCCTCATGAAACACAATTACAATGAGAATATCTCATTATCTCATTGGCTTTAGCTTACTGCTCTGTTACCATGGTTTCAAATACACAGAGGAGTCTGAAACTAAGAGTGCTGCTAACAAAGAACATATCCTTGTACAATGACATCAGATCATGTTCGACAGAATAGACTTAATTAAATACCCCCTGATGGAGGCCAAAATATAGAAGTTGGGTCTACTTTTTAAAAAGGAAGCCGGCCTCTTAGAAGCATTCTGCTTAGTGTACTTAGGAATTTTTCATTTATTTGGAACAGCACCTACAATAATAAAAACAAACTTGGAACCTAGATCCCATCTGATATGCACTGGTGGCAGGAAAAGTGAAGGGAGAAGAGAAGAAAAGGACTGTCAGAAGGGAATGGCGTCAGAGGTTGTTCTTGTCCGGGGGTCTGGATGCTGAGCAAACCAGTCCACAGACTAAGCAACAGGAACAGCTGTAAGGGTGCAAACTCTCGGGCCGTCTGGTGTGAGGTGTCCCCAGAATTCCAGTCTTCCCAAATGCGATCTGGTTCTGCCATATATCCTCATAGCATGTCATCCTCTTCTCTGACATATCGAGGGCCTAACTTGGCAAACCTAGAACTATACTATTCCTCATGATAGGAAACAAAGAGATCTTATTAGGAGAGAAACGCAACTTTGAACGCTGGCACTTCCACCTGCTCTGTAGCTTGCCGTGGTCTGACTGATTCCTGCCCCTGGCTTTCTCCGCATTGAGGAAAGTGCCTCGTGACTGCAGCCCATGAGGCTTTTGTTTAAATAAACCTTTAAAGTACACTTCAGGAGTGCATTTTGGGGTATGAAAAATCATTTAGGCTTCAGAGTGTTCTTAGGGCATAACCATTTTTCTTCCAAAGACCTAAAATAGTGGCTTGTACTTGTCCATGTTGTAAAATTAATTTCCCTATAATAGAAATCTTTCTTGTCAATGTGAAGCTTATGCTTCCTCCTCATACCACACACACACACACGAATCAGTAAAAAAAAATTTAAATCACTTATAGGCCCTAGAGACTATCAGATGACATAATGTGACGATAATGACATCCCTGGTGGTGTTAATTGATTTTGTCCTGGTAGAGAAGGTAATTTGGCTTCTACAGTGACTGCCCCATCGTGGACTTACTGATTGGTCTGCCTAGGTACTATTACCATTAATGAACAGAAAACACACTTTCTTCCTTAAAAGATACTTGGTAATTATGGGGAAGGGAAGATGGAAAGCCAAGGGTTCTTAATCATTTAAGGAGTGTTTATTCTGAGCTGTTTGCATTAAAAGGGGATATATGTTAAAAGACTGTGAATTAGCAATTCAGAGTCTCACTCCATAAAATCCAGCTGGTTTTCTACTACCTTAGAAAGATTTGTGAAAAAGTCAAATGATTTGTAAAGTGTGCTTTAACAGAAAAAAATAGCAATTGGCAGCTGCATGTGCTGTGTGATTAAAAGTGATACATCATCTGTCAAGCTGGCTTACTTTATTGGTCTGCATTCCTTTCTTTATGGTTTCTAATTGGTGTGATTTTGAAAACATTTTCAAAATGAAAAACACATCTCATTCTAAATTGTGTGCACGGAATAAGATATTCAGATAATTCCCTGATTTTCAGAGGAGGTGGATATATTTGGGAGTCATTCAGGCTAAAACCAAATAATCGAGATTATGCAAATAAAAATATTACCCACATCAGTTAAAGGCACAGTTATTCTCTGTGTCACCAAGCTTGAAAACTTCAGAGTTATCTCTTCATTTCTCTCCCTTTGGGTTCCACTGGCTATCACGTCCTCTCTGTCTTACCAGGCCTGGTGATATTCTGCCTGTGGGCTTCAGTTCTTCCCCAGCAGCTGCTGGTGACTCGTGTACATTGTATTGGTGGATATCAGTGTAATATTAGCTCTTAAACATTCTGTACATCATCCCTGCATCCTACCATTTAAATAGCTCTGAATATGACATGCTACTGCCTTAAATCAAATTTTAGCTATCTCTAATCCTGACTCTAGAGGTAATTTTTCAGGGTGATTATTAGGTATTGATTCTTTTTCTCTTTTGTCCTAGAAGTAGACTTCTAAGTGGTCTTTTTTACTCCAGTCTCTTTCTACGCTAATCCATACTCCACACTCTGGCCACAGTTACTTTTTATATTTATATAAACTATTTTTTAAAAGATTATCAGTCTAATGTGTATACAAAGAGTAGCACAGATCATGATATTAAGGCTGTATTATTTTGGGATGGGTTCCCTAGAAGCAGAGCCTGAGATGGGGATTTTTGGACAAGTAATTTAGTGAGGGAGAACTGTCAGCTGAAACCCATGAGAGAATGGGCTCAGTGTGAGAAGCTGTGAAGAACTGTGTAGGGGCCAAGACTTTTACCTTACTTGCACGCTAACAATTAACCTGCCGCAGTTAGCAGCACTAGCCCGAGAATCGGCATTTGCACTGGCTCCCCAGGCTTCAATTTCCAGAAGGTGATACAAAGAGGGCCAGATACTGTCCTATACAACTAGTGGATTATATTACAGGAGAAGAATCCTTAACTTGGGAAACCTGAATCTTTTTATAATGGGACTTGGTCCTGCAAGGAGATACTATTGTTATTATTATTATCATTATCATTATTCTTAGAGACAGAATCTCACTCTGTTGCCCAGGCTACAGTGCCATGGAGTCAGCCTAACTCAGAGCAACTTCAAACTCCTGTGCTTAAGCGATCCTCCTGCCTCAGCCTCCCTGAGTAGCTGGGACTACAGGAGCCCCCCAATAATGCCTGGCTAAATTTTTCTATTTCTGCTACAGATGGTACGTTGCTCTTGCTCAGGCTGGTCTCAAATCCCTGAGTTTGAGGGATCCTCCCACCTTGGCCTCCCAGACTGCTAGCATTATAGGCCTGAGTCACCATGCCTGGCCATCATTTTTTTATACTAGACATTGAACAAACCTACCCTCTTTTTTTTTCAGAAAGACACTATTTTTGTATTTTTTTTTTCAGGGAGACACTTTTTGTATTTGTGTCTTACAGCCTTGTTCACTGTACAAATCCTTTAAGTTTTCTTCAATTTCTCTTCAGAAGGTTTCGAGGTTTTCAATGTTGAAGTCATATGCATCTCATTAAATTTATCTTTAAGTATTGACTGCTTTTTGATCTATGAGAAATATTTTAAATTTTTCATTTTCAATGGTTTGTTGTTAAAATGTGGAAAAACAATTTATTTTTTATATTACTTCTGTAGCAAATTGTCTTACCAAATTCACTTTTTAACTTTAAGTGTTATAGATTCTTTTGAAATTTTTAAATACGTAATTATTAATATGCTATCTATAAATAATGGCGATGTGTCTTCCTTCCTAATGTTTATATAATTTGTATTTTTTTCCTTCCTTATTGCAATAGCCAGCATCTTCAGCATAATCCTGCATAAAATAAAGATAGTATACATTCCCTCATTCCTCATATAAGAGAGGCTTTTACCATTAAGTAGAATGTTTCCTGTTTGTTCATTCATTATGGTAGATGCTGTTAATCAGATTAAAGAAGTCCTTCTACCCTACTTTGCTAAGCATTTTTAACCTGAATGAATTTTAATTTTTATCAGATGCTTTTAGAACATTTGTTTGTTTATTTGCTTATGTATTCATTTTTTTCGAGGCAGGGTCTCACTTTGTTGCCCAGGCTAGAGTACAGTGTTAAAATCATAGGTCACTGCAGCCTCAGACTCCTGTTATCAGCCGTTCTCCCTCCTCAGCCTCCCGAGTAGTTGGGACTAAAGGTGCATGCTACCACTCCGAGCTAATTTTTAAAATATTTTTATAGAGACCTGGCCGTGTTAAGTTGACCAGGCTGGTCTCAAACTCTTGGCCTCAGAGGATGCTTCTGCTTCAAACTTCCAAATTTTGGGAATTATAGACCTAGTTGCTATGTTCAGCTGTACCTCTATTTTGATGATTATATCATATTATTTCTTTCTTCATTCTGTTAATATAGAAAACTACCCTTAATGATTTTATAGTGTTAAACCAATCTTGAATTCCTACAAAACCCAAAAATAATTATGATATGTTGTATTTGGTTAATATATTGATGTGTTAGGTTAACAATTTGTTTAGGATTTTAGCACCTATGTTCATGAAAGAAACTGGCCTATAATTTTACTTTCTTATGATGTATGTGCCAGGTTTTGGTACCAAGTGTTTAAGAGCCCCCAAAACAAATTGGAAAGAATTCCATCTTTTTCAGTTCTCTGTAGAAGTTTATTCATTGATTGGTATTACTTGTTCTTTAAATTACCGAAGATGTTTAATTACTAAAGCAGTATTTTTTATAAACTTAGGACCCATCAAATTTTCTATTTCTTTTGATTTCTTTTTAGGTCAATTTTGATGAACTTGTGTTTTTCTGGAAATTTACCCTTTCTATCCACATGTTCAGTTTTATTTGGATAAAGATATTTACAATATCCTTTTGTTTCTTTTTTCCTTTTTTTTTTTTTAGAGACAGAGTCTCAGTCTATCACCTTTGGTAGAGTGCTGTGGCATCACAGCTCACAGCAACCTCCAACTCCTGAGCTTGGGCGATTCCCTTGCCTCAGTCTCCTGAGTAGCTGGAACTATAGGCACCCACCACAACTCCTGACTATTTTTTTCTGGTGTTGTTGTTTCAGTTTGGCCATGGCTGGGTTTGAACCCGCGACCCTTGGTATATGGGGCTGGCACCCTACCCACTGAGCCACAGGCACCGCCCAATAGCTTTTTGTTTTAATGTTATTTTCCTACTTCCTGATGTTCACAATTTATGCCTTCTCTTTCTTTTTTTCTTGATCAGTTTTGGCAGAGATCTATCAAATATATTGCTCTTTTCAAAGAACCAAGTTTTGACTTTGTATTTTCTCCTTTGACTTTGTGTACATTTGCTATCCTTTTTTTTAATTGTTGGGGATTCATTGAGGGTACAAAGAACCAGGTTACATTGATAGTATTTGTTAGATAATGTCCCTGTTACAATTGTGTTCTGTCCCCAAGAGGAATGTCACACCCAGTGACCCCCCACCCACCTCCCTCTTTCCTTCTCCCTGTACCCCCTTTTCTCAGCCCCCCCACTGTGTACTAGGTCATTAATGGTCCTCATATCAGAATTAAGTACATTGGAGTCTTGGTTCTCCATTCTTGTAATACTTTACTAAGAAGGATTTGTTCCACCTCCAGCCAGGTTAATACAAAAGATGTAGTCTCCATCTTTTTAATTGAATATTATTCCATGGTATATATACCACAGCTTAATAATACATTCCTGAGTTGGTGGGAATTTAGGATGTTTCAGCATTTTGGTGATTGTAAATTGAGCTGTGATAAACAGTCTAGTGCAAATGTCCTTATGATAAAATGATTTTTTTCTTCTGGGTAGATGCCTAGTAATGGGATTGCAGGATCAAATAGAAGGTCTAATTTGAATTCTTTGAGGATTCTCTATACCTCCTTCCAGAAGGTTTCTATTAGTTTGCAGTCCCACCAGCAGTGTAAAAGTGTTCTCTTCTCTCCACATCCCCGTCAGCATCTGCAGTTTTGAGATTTTGTGATATGGGCCATTCTCACTGGGGTTAGGTGATATCTCAGGGTGGTTTTGATATCCCATCGTCCCTCTGATAATTAGGGATGATGAGCATTTTTTCATATGCTTGTTGGCCATTTGTCTATCTTCTTTAGAAAAGAATCTATTCATCTCTCTTGCCCATTGATATAAGGGATTGTTGGCTCTTTTTATACTGCTTAATTTGAGTTCTCTATAGATCCTAGTTATCAAACTCTTTTCCAATTCAAAATATGCAAATGTCTTTTCCCATTTTGATGATTGTCTTTAGTTGTTGTCTCCGTAGCTATACAGAAGCTTTTCGGTTTGTTTGTTTTTTTTTGTTGTTGCAGTTGTCACTGGAGTCTTCTTCATAAAGTCTTTCCCCAGGCCTATACCTTCAAGTGTTTTCCCCAAAATTTCTTCAAGGATTTATATTGTTTCATGCCTTAGATTTAGATCTTTTATTCATCTTGAATCAATTTTACTGAGTGGAGAAAAGTGTGGGTCCCATTTCAGCCTTTTACATGTGGCTATCCAGTTCTCCCAGCACCATTTGTTGAATAGGGATTCTTTCCCCCAGTGTATGTTCTTGTTTGGTTTATCAAAGACCAGGTGGTTGTAATATATTAGCTTCATCTTATGGTTTTCTATTTGGTTCCAAATGTCAGTGTCTCTATTTTTGTGCCACTACCATCCTATTTTGTTCCCTATGGCCTTGTAGTACAACCTAAAGTCTGGTAGGCTGACAACCCTGGCTTTCTTTTTATTACTAAGAATTACCTTATCTATATGGGGTTTTAGCTGGTTCCATACAAAACAAAGAATTATTTTTTCCAAATCTTGAAAGTATGATGTTGGTATTTTAATGAGGGATTGCACTGAATCTGCATATTGCTTTGGGAAGAATAGATATTTTCACAATGTTGATTCTCCCCAGCCATTAACATGGTATGTTCTTCCATTTGTTAATATCTTCTGTGGTGGCTCATGCCTGTAATCCTAGCACTCTGGGAGGTGGAGGTGGGTGGATTGCTTGAACTCACGAGTTCAAGACCAACCTGAGCAAGAGCGGACCCCATCTCAAAAAATAGCTGGACATAGTCCCACCTACTCAGGAGACTGAGGCAAGTGCATCTCTTGAGGACAGGAGTTTAAGGTTGCTATGAACTATGATGCCTCAGCACTCTACCCAGGGTGACAAATTGAAATTCTTGTCTCAAAAAAAAATTTTTTTTTAATTAAAAGAAAGTTATAGGAAAAGGAAAACTATCTTTTTTAAAGTTTCAAATTGATCTGATGGTACAGATGCTTAGGTTACTTTGTCAAGTTGTAGCTGAACCCTTCACCCAGGGGGTGTGCTGTACATCCTTGCATTGTGCCCATTAGGTGAGAGCTTACCAATGCCCCTCTCTCCACCCTTCTTTCCTCTTCCTCCCCCCCGCCCCACACTTACTTTTAATTGTGTTTTAATCTGTGGGAGCACATGCTTGTTCTTCTACTGGTTTCATATTAGTATTGAGTACACTGGACACTTGCTCTCCCTGTGATACTTCACTAAGAAGAATGTTCTTCAGCTCCATGGCAGTTTTTTCTTTTTTTGTGTTGTATCAGTATGTTTTGTAATGGTACTATGTGTATCACACATTCATTCATTTTTGTTGCTTTATGTACCACTATTTTTTTTAATTAATTCCCCAGTTGATGGGCATTTGTATTGTTTCTAGTTGGGGGCTGCTATGAGTAACACTGCTATGAACAGACACATGCAGGTTCTTGTAGATATATGCTTTAATTCCTCTTGGTTAAAAATTTGAGAATATGGATGCTGAATTCTATGGTAAATGTTTTGTTTAATCTTGTATGAAATTGCTGAACTGGTCTCCAAAATGGCTGTAAAATTTCATCGTCTTGCTAACAGTATATCAGAGTTTCATTGCGCTACATCCTTGCTATACTTGATATTTTCAGTCCTTTTACTCTTAGTCATTCTAGTTGGGCATGTAGTGGGACCTCATTGTACTTTTAAATCATCTTTCCCTGATGACTAATGATGCTGAGAATCTATTCTAATGTTTATTTGACATTTGTATATATCTTCTTTGTTACAGTAACTCTCCAATTAGTTTGCTCATTTTTAAAAATTGGATTGTTTCTCCTTAATATTATTACATTACGAGTTTTATATTGGCTAGGCGCCTGTGGCTCAAGCGGCTAAGGTGCCAGCCACATACACCTGAGCTGGTGGGTTCGAATCCAGCCCGGGTCTGCCAAACAACAATGATGGATACAACCAAAAATTAGCCAGGCATTGCGGTGGGCACCTATAGTCCCAGCTACTTGGGAGGCTGAAGCAAGAGAATT